>PVKU01010370.1:0-52798 GCA_004027475.1 Anoura caudifer | reverse complement strand
AAAAAAAAAACATGTATAGTAAAATGACAGCAAACTCACAATTATTAACAACCACACCTAAAACAAAAGCAAACTAAGCGAACAGCTACAACAGGAACAGAACCACAGAAATGGAGATCACATGGAGGGTTAGCAACAGGGGTATGGGAGGAGGGGGGGAAGTACAGAGAATAAGTAGCATAGATGGTAGGTAGAAAATAGACAGGGGGAAGGCAAGAATAATGTGGGAAATGTAGAAGCTAAAGAACTTATAAGTACAAACATGGACATGAACTAAAGGGGTGGAATGTGGGTGGGAGAGGGTGTGCAGGGTGGAGGGGAGTGAAGGGGGGAAATGGGACAACTGTAATAGCGTAATCAATAAAATATATAAAAAAGGAAAACAGTGAATTGGCAGGTTAGACACAGTGTTAGTGAATGAAATAGGCCTAATTATTTTATAACATGTTTTTAATTTAATGTTCAACAAAGGTCAGTTACCCTACACACAAATCAATAAACAAACAACCAAAGTTGATTGTCAGGCCACAAAAAACACCACAAGTTGATTGCTGCCTGCCTGGTTTCCTAAGCATGGTCTAATGCACTTTGAGATAACCTTGAATCTTTGTACAAGACTTATTGAAATAGCTGTTGTGAAATAGTTTAGAGTAGCCTGTAAATGATTTCAGGTAGCCAGTAAATTGTGTCAAATTTCCCAAAGTGCCTTTCCAAATTCTGACCATGTTTAGCAAGAGTTGAAGAACAGGCTCAGAAATACATTTTGGGATAATAACAAAGAAATCAGATAGGACTAGAATCTTTTGTTTTAAGGGGCACCTGGAAGACTTTCTTATCCAAAGAGCTCTTCCCCATCACATGTCAAGTGCCTGAAATTCCATCACGATAGACTGGAGCCATATGACTAAACAACTGTCTTAGTGGGGATTAGTTTTGGGAACCTAGGTGAGGAGACTTAGAGAAAAGCAATTGCTATGAAAAACAGGTGGTTTCACAAGGTGGTCTTTCCAAGTCCTGTCCAGCTCCTTGGAGAAAAAGGTATAGAGATGTTTGTCTAAAGTTTATTTTCCTTTTAAATTCAGTTCATGTCTAAAACAAGTCACTTCCCCCCTTCAACAGAGATTTACTTTGCTTAACACACAAGTCTCATGACCTATGTAAAAACATGGTGCTTTGCAACACAAATTGTTCAAATGTACTGCTCTGCAAGTTCAAATTTGGATTTCAGTTTGCTTAAAATGAGAACTGTCTTAATATTTCAAAATGAATGTGCTTTAGTAAAAGAAAATACTTTCATCCTTATCTGAATGACGTATCTCAAAAGACTTAAATTGCCCTCATTAATCCTTAAAGCATCAGGACAGAATCTATCCTTATAGCAATGATAACACCTGCATCTTAAGGCTCACCTACAATAAAGTGTTAGGATGTGACTTGTGGTGTTTTATAAATGTTTTTAAAAATAGTAAATGTCTTTCCTTAAACATCTTCACTCGGCTTTGATGTTTTCTTAAATTGTGAAAGTATGGATTTTAAACGACCAATTTAAAAATATAATGAGCCAGAATCTAGATATGTTCAAAATGCCTGACAGTGAATACTTAACCTAGTAATGAAGACAGGCAGAACAAACCACTTCATGAGAGAGTACTATAAGAATAATAAATGTGCCAGCGAGGCTCTTGAAGTAGTTGAAATTATGCTACTTGTAAACCATTATTACCAAGATGATGTATGAGGACAGTGGATTTATGGTTTATGTCCCCTCTGCTTTCTGAGCTTCTTTTAATTCGGTGATAACATTTTTTTGTCAGTAGCTATGTTTGTATGTATGCATGTACATTGTACCTTGATTCATAAGAATACAATGATATTCTTTTTGCAATCTACAATGTTAAAAGTTGCCAGCAGTGAGATATGATATAGTAGAATGAGGACTAGTTTGAGAAGTCTGGGAAACTGGCTTTTAACCCCAGTTCTGCCACCATGGTCAAGCGATGTCCCCACTCTGTCCGTTGGTTTTTCCATAGGTAAATGAAGATGGTGGGCAAGATGGTCTAAAGGTCCCTTTTCAGTCCTCAGTCCTTTAAGTTTTTGGTTTTTTTTTTTTACCATGTGTTTAATGATTACTCCACTCAAGCTCAAAGTACTTGAGATTTTAAAAGGTTCATTTAAGTTTAAAGACCGTCCCTACCAGAATTTTGGTTTGTTTGTTTGTTTGACTTGGAACAGGAAAATAAGCACTATCTTTCACATGGTCAATGCAGTCACCTCTGACAACAGGCAAAAACCATAGTGGAAGGAAATGACTGGTAGGGCCTTCTGTTTATTCCCCATATCCACTGAAAATGGTGACACTGCAGAAACAGACTAGCAAAGAAAGAAAAGGGAATCGCTATGTAAATATCAGCAAGCATTTCCTCCTAGAAGTAGGAAGAGAAACATGGTTCTGGGCATGTGACTAGGTAAATTCCATGTAAAAGCTGCTTTCTCTGTCAATGGTTTAAAAGGGGATGAGGGCTTTCAGCCCTGGTGCTGACATTAAGAAACTCTTTTCCTGGCTGGTGTGGCTCAGTGCATTGAGTGCCAGCGTGCAAACCAAAGGGTCACCAGCTGGATTCCCATCAGGGCACATGCCTGGGCTGCAGACCAGGTCCCCAGTAGGGAGCACACGAGAGGCAACCACATATTGATGTTTCTCTCCCTCTCTTTCCCCCTCCCTTCCCCTCTAAAATAAATTGTTTTAAATCTTTTTTAAAATAATAGTAAAAGAACTCTGATAGGCCCTTCTGCAAGATTTATCCATTGTCTACATTTTCCCACTATGTTAGTCCAGATCCTCTGGAATACAGATGCCAACAAGGGCTTAAATATGCAAGAATTTTATTAGAGGACATGCCTGTGTGAAAGGAAGTAAGAAGGGTGTGGAGAGTCTGAGAGTGCAACAGACTGCAATGCGATTCTGACTTTGGATGCAGGAGACAAGGAGAAAAGCTTGGGTGGAAGTATCCTGGATTGCCACTAGTCTTAGGCATTCCCTGCCTTCAGAAAGTCTTTGAGCCCAGGTCAGCTGACAAAGGAGTCCTAAATCTCCCACTCAGTCGTTGTTGGGGAGTGGCCAGCTGGATGTGTGGCCTTGGCACAACAACCTCCCCTAGATTTCACAGTGTAGCAGCTGAGGGCCTTGGTCATTTATGCTCCCTGTAGTAGGAGATACATGTGGTGAATTCTTATGGTCACCTCCATCCATCCTTTGGGATCATAGATCTGCTTCTCCATCCAGGTTAGTGGAGAAGCTTCTGTGCACTTCCCATTGACATTTCTTTCTAAGGGAAAGCTCAGAAGAAGGTGGTCAGTCAAATGGATAATAACACCAGTTATTGCAGTTGGTCTTAGGGCCACAACTGGCACTCACTCTCTCTCTCCTCCACTGTCCTTTCTAAATTCACCTTGCCCCCAGCTGTCTCTTCAGCAGGTCTTGGTTCTTAACTGGTGGTGGAACCCAAACATTCATTCTTGAGTGGTGTGAGACCCTCTCTGTCTGGGATTGCAGTACTTCTCCATTCACAGTTATGATGGGGAGAGGAAGTACCAGGAGGTACCCATGCAGGTCACCTGGGATCCACACATAATTCCTCCATGCCGCCATTTTGTAATGGCCACTCTGCCTCCTCCAGAACACCAGGATCCATTATCCTTGGCAGGAAGGTTACTCCTCCTCTCATTTTCTGGTCCCTGGGCACAAAGAATCCAAAGTGCTCTGGAATCTGCTCTGACTTGTATCTGATAGTTCTTTGGGACTCTTGCCATGTTCCCTGCAAAGCATGTGCCCCCTTTGGGGAACAGGACTTCCAGCTTTTCAGAGCCTGGAGATAAGTCTCCCAGTGAGTCTTTAGGAGTAAAGGTATTTGGAGCCACTCCTACTTCTACCCCGTGGTTCCTGGATTCATGTATACTTAACATTAGAGTACAACACCGTAAAGAGGTCTGTGATTTAACAAATACACTCTACCTTCAAGGTTTGCTCTTTATTTTTAGAGCGTTTCTCCCAATCTGTCCTCTGCATGGTGTGGTATGTGATATGACCAGTGGACCCCATTGTCACTGACCCACTCCTGCACCTCTTTTGCTGCAAGGGGGTAGTATGGTCAGATGCTATGCCATGTCAGCAGGGCTATGGATTGTGAATTCCATAAGACCACGGACAGTGGTTCTGGCTAAGGTACTGCAAACAGGAAAGGCAAACTCATGTCCGAATAATTATCTGTCTCTGTGAGAATCAACTCCTTGGCCCTTCCAGGATAAAAGAACCCAATATAGCAACTTGCCACTAATGATCAGTATGTCTTTTCAAGGAATAGTGCCATACAATGTTGGTCTGTATTGCAGATAAGTTGGGTATTCAGAAGTAGCAATACTAGATCGAACTTCTTAAGTAGGAGTTAATGCTGCTGGACCCATGTGTAGCTTCTGTCTTTGCCAGCATGACCATACCATTCACGCATCCATCTTGGAGGTTCTGGAGTAGGTGGCAACAATGTCTAGCTAGTGTTAACTGGCAAAGCTATTTTGTCTGCTTGGTTGTTCAGTGCCATTTCGGTGGTGCCTATTTGTACCCATTCCCATATATTCATCTACATGCCTCTATGCAGAACTACTTGTCTCTGATCTTCTAGTCCTTTTCCTTCCAGGCCCTTGATAGATGGCTAGCCATTGGCCACTTCCCAATGATCTGTATATATTTTCACCTTAAGCCACTTCTCCCTCTAGACAAATTGGTTGACCAGATACACTGTTTGGTCAGATGTGTTCCCTGTTGTAGTCAGTCTGTGAGGAACGGTTATTTTACCATTCTATATCTTTCCCATGAGCCATTTGAAAGTAATGAAGACATCACATCTATTTATTCCTAAATACATCAAGCTGTGTTTCCTAACAATGAGAATATTCACTATGCAACCACAGTATGATTATAAAAACCAGAAAATGTGGCATTGAAATAATACTATTATTTAAACCATAATTCACATTCAAATTTGAAAAATTGCCCCAATAGTATTCTTTTTAAAAAATTATTGTTGTTCAGTTACAGTTGTCCCACCTTTCCCCCCATTGCTCTCCTCTGCCCTACTCCACCACAGTGAATCCCCACCCCATCATCTGTGTCCATGAGTCCTCTATTCATGTTCCTTGACGTGCCCCTTCCTCATCTTTCCCCCATTATCCTTCTCTCTCCCATCCCCTCTGATCACTGTCAGTTAGTTCTTTATTTACATATCTCTGGCTCTATTTTGCTTATTTGTTTGTTTTGTTGATTAGGTTCCACTTATAGGTGAGATCATATGGTATTTGTCTTTCACTGCCTGGCTTTTTTCACTTAGCACAATGCTCTCCAAATCCATTCATGCTGTCATGAAGGGTAGGAACTCCTTCTTTCTTCTGCTGCATAGTATTCCCATTGTGTAAATACACCTCTGTTTTTTGATCCGCTCATTTACTGAAGGGCATTTAGGTTGCTTCCAGCACTTGGCTATTGTAAATTGTGCTGCTATGAACATTGGGATGCATAAGTTATTTTGAATTGGTGTTTCAGGATTCTTAGGGTATAGTCCCAGTAGTGGGATCACTGGATGAAAAGGCAGTTCTACCTGTAGTTTTTTTTTTTTTGTTTGTTTTTTTTTTTTAAGAAATTCCTTACTTTTCTCCACAGTGGCTGCACCAGTCTGCATTCCCACCAAAAGTGCACTAGGGTTCCCTTTTCTCCACAACCTCTCTGACACTTGTTGCTTGTTGATTTGTTTATGATGGCCATTCTGACTGGTGTGAAGTGGTATCTCATTGTGGTTTTAATTTGCATCTGTCTGATGGCTAGTGATGCTGAGCATCCTTTCCTTATGTCTCTGGGCCCTCTGTATGTCCTCCTTGGAGAAGTGTCTCTTTAGGTCCTTCACCCATTTTTAATTGTATTTTTTGTCTTCCTGGTGTGGAGTCATGTGAGTTCTTTATATATTTGGAGATCAAACCCTTGCCTGGGGTATCATTGGCAAACATGTTTTCCCATACAGTTGGTTCCCTTTTCATTTCATTGATGTTTTCTTTAGCTGTGCAGAAGCTTTTTAATTTGATGTAGTCCCATTTATTTATTCTTTCCTTTATATCCCTTGCCCTAGGGCACAGGTGGCAAACACAAGGCCCATGGGCTGAATCTGGCCTTCCCCCTTGTTCTCTCTAGCCTGGCACCTTGTTTCTACCCAGTGGCAGTGCCAAGCTCCTGGCCCCTACTTAAGGAGTAGTTACAATTATACAGTCCTAAAGTTACATTCGGCCCTTTGAAGGCAACTGTGAGGCTGGTGTGGCCTCCGGTGAAAATGAGTTTGACACTCCTGCCCTAGGGGACGTATTGGTGAAAATATAGCTGCATGGGATATCCAAAATTTTCCTGCCTATGTTCTCCTCCAAGACTCTTATGGTGTTATGACTTATATTTAAGTCTTTTACCCATCTTGAGTTCATTTTTGTGTATGGTGTAAGTTGGTGCTTGAGTTTCATTTTTTTGCATGTACTTGTCCAGATCTTCCAACACCATTTGTTGAAGAGCCTATTTTCATTCCATCTCATGCTCCTACCCCCATAGTGTTCTTTAGAATTTGTGCTCTCTGGGTCCTCGATCTGACCGAGGATATGCATTGCATTTAGTTATCATGTCTTCTTAATCTCCTTTAATCTTCAACTCTTTCTCAGTTTCTCTTTGTCTTTTTTTGACCTTAGAATACAGAGTGGGGCAAAAGTAGGTTTATAGCTGTTCATATGGAAGATAATAACATAAGAATAAACTGTGTGTTTCACATACTCACAACTGTTTCACATACTCACAACTGTAAACCCACTTTTGCCCCATTCTGTATTTGAAAAATATAGCCCAGTCATCTGTGCATTGTGTCTAAATTTGCATTTTTCTATTTCCAAATGGTTAGATCAGCAAGAATAACAAAAGTGAGACTGTGTCCTTATCAGATTGTCAGGTCAGGAGGTACATGATGTCAGTTGGGTCAATATTGCTGCTGTGAGCTCTGATCACTTGGTTTTGTTATGTAATAATCTGAGTGTTTGTGTCCATCCTCTTTCCCAAACTTATGTGTTGTAACCCTAACCTATGAAGTGATGGTATCAGTGGTGGTGGGACCTTTGGGAAGTGATAGGTCATGAAGGTGATGCCCTTATAATTAGGATTAGTGCCCTTATAAAAGAATCCCCAGAGAGATCCCTTGCCCCTTCTGCCATGTGAGCTTATAGTGAGAAGAAGGCCATCTGTGAAGAAGCAGGCACTCACCAGACACCATATCTAGCATAGTCATGATCTTAGACTTCCTAGCTTCCAGAAGTGTGAGAAATACATTTTTATTGTTTATAAGCCACCAGTCTGTGGTATTTGGTTATAGCAGCCCAAACAGACTAAGACAGGTAGTAACCACCAGGTTCCTCCACTGTACAGTTACTATTTTCCTCTTGTAATTGATAAGTAATTGTGAGGAATTACTTTGATATTACATAAATGTTCTTTCCCTCATAAAACTTTCACCCACTAGTTCTACCATCCATTGATGATTTTCTAACTCCACCACTCCTTCTAGATTTATCAGTTTGCATTTTACTCTAAGGAAGAACATTTCCTTCTCACCCAATAATTAATTATCTACATTATTAGTTAATTAATATCAGTATGGATTCATGTGTTCTTATTTTATTTAATGCACTGTACTGTATTACTATCTTATTTATTTATTTTAGTGTTATTTTATTTTATTTTTTAAACATTTTAATTTATTTATCTTTAGAGGGTAAGGGAAGGAGAGAGGGAGAGAAACATCAATGTATGGTTGCCTCTTGTGCGTCCCTTGCTGGGAACTGGCCTGCAACCCAGGCATGTGCCCTGACTGGGAATCAAACTGCGATCCCTTGGTTCACAGGCCCGCACTCAATCCACTGAGCTACACCAGCCAGGGTACTATCATTATTTATTTTGATTAACAAATTATTTTTCATTTTGCCATGGGGAACCCACTGGCTTCTGTGTTCTTCTGAGATGTGCCCATCATTCTGTGACACTTCTGTGTTTGCTGGTTCCACATAATGCCCAGAGGAAAGTGTTGTTGCTTTCTTTAAGTAGACTCATAGATCCAGTTGTCTCTTTAAACAATTTGCATATACAGGGTCCGACAGAAACAATGCCTGCTTGGGTGTGGTTGGTAGGGTAATAATATGAGTGTAATAATTTATAGTTTTAATTTAAACATTTCACCTAAAATGTCATATGGTATGCTTGAGTGTGATATTGTTATGTTACAGAATTACATGCTTATGATTTTGTAATAAAAAGGAGTGTTATTTGTGCCAGACCCTGTATTTTTCTTTAATAAAAAGAAAATGAATTTAAAAATGTTCCTTGTCCTAATCAGTCTATCAATTGCAGTAGTTTTCTAAACCTCATGTTGTCATGGAGGCCAAGGGCCAGGCCCCTGGCATCTCTGAAAGTTCATTGCTTTTGTGGGTGGGCCATGGATTTTTAAAAAAATAGTCACCACTTCCATAGTCCTTAGTGTTTCTGAAAAAAAGCTATAAAAGATGTTCAACTTCATTAGTAATGGGAGAAGTGTAAAGTAAAACAATAGCGGGTTGGGATAGGGGACAGAAGAGTAGAGCGGTTAAAAGCATGATTATTAAAACAAGATTGCCTCTATTCAAATACGAGCTCTGTTCCTTGCTAGCTGTGTGGCCTCAGGCAAGTCAGTTCACTTCTCTTAGCTTCAGTGTCCTCTCTGTAGAAAGAAGTATAACAGTATTTGCTTCCTATGGTTGTTGTGAGGATACCAGTTAATACATGTCAAGTGCTCAAAACAGAGCAAATGTTTTGCAGAGCAATTTTGTGAAATCTAGTAAATTTCAAAATTCATGTGTCTCATGACACAGTAATTCTGGATATTGAAAATGTACTAGAGAGTTACAATTTCTGAGTACTCTTAAGTGAAACTTTCAGAAATGGGCACAAAGCAACATGTACAAGAGCATTTTCTCCAGTATTTTTTTGTAATAGCAAAATATAAAATAAAATGAAAAAGTAGAAATAACCTAATGCCTCAGTTGGGGGATGTATAAATAAGCTGTGATTTAGTCTTATAGTAGAATGCTATGTAGTTAAAATGTATGAACTAAAGCAACAATAGGGCAACGTCAACATGAATACATGTTTTAAAATATTTTATTTATTTATTTTTAGACAGAGGGTAAGGGAGGAAGAAAGAAAGGTAAAGAAACATCAATGTGAGGTTGCCTCTCACCCGCCCCCTACTGGGGACCTGGTCCGCAACCCAGGCATGCGCCCTGACTGGGAATCAAACCAGCACCCTTTGGTTCACAGGCTGGCACTCAATCCACTGGGCCACACCAGCCAGGGTACATTTTAAAAACAATATTGCATGGGAAAATGAGTTCCAAAAGGATAAATATGAACCAATGAATTTAATTTTTTAAAGAATACATAAAACAATATAATATATTATTTATATTGTATGTATGAAATGTACAAAAATATCCACACAAAAAAGTGATGCATGGTAACTGCAGGATGGTGGTTACTCAAGGAGCAGTATGAGTAAAAAACTGATAGGCCATATGAGTTTTTGCTGTATTTCTAATACATTATTTCTTAGAGAGAAAGAGAGAGAGAGTGAAAGCAAATAAGGCAAAACACTAACATCCAGTTAATTGGGTGGCATGGTTATAGGTAGCTATTTTGTCATTTACTGTATTTTTCTATATGTCTGAAATATAATTAATTTGTAAATGTAATATCTATAAAATGTGATTTCTAAACTGGAACACACTATACACAGGCTAGGCTATTATCCTTATTAATATTAGTACAACCAGTATTCAGGTGATATATAAACGTGCAGCAAAAAGATAATGCTTCAGTTGGTTAACAGCCAAGGTATAAAGCAAGTAGATAGTTCTAATGTTCTAATTTCCAGTTAGGTGTTTCTTTAGTTACATGTGGATAGTAAAGGGTAATAAACAAAAAATAAATTGATCCCAACCTGGAAATTTTCACCTAATACTGGAAGTGGCAATGGAGAAAACTTGGAGAAGACCAAACAAACACCAATACTATTTTCCATCCTTAAAGTCTGGTTCAGCTATCTCCTCCTCTGTGAAGCCTTCCGTGACCACCCTCTACCCTTGACAGAACCTGCTTTCCTATGCTCCCACAGCATTTCTTCACACGCTGTGTTCTCATTAGCTTTTTTGTGAGTTTGTCTTCCCTGCATGACTGTGACACTGAGAGCAAAGAATATTTCTATTTCACTTCTTGTATTTGCTGCTGAGAATAGCCTCCCTTGCCCCTACTTCAAGCCTCAAGTCAGGTATCACTGTGTCCAGGAAGCCTTTACTGACTCACCTAATTTGGGTTATTTCTCCTCCTCTGTGTTCCCACATTATCCTATGGGAACTTCTACCACAGTGTGCATCACACCTTAATTATTATCCCATATTTATCTTTCTCTCCATAGAGACTCTGAGCTATTTGAAATTGGAACTGTGTCCCCAAGCGACCAGCAAAAGTACTGGTCCATAGAAAGATCTCAATAATGGCATAGTGAATCATATTTAATGAAATCAAGAAAATGTAGTAATAATGCAATTAAAAGTCTTAATTTATGCATGCATAGCAGATACCATGGCTGTACTGGAGTTGAAATATAGCTTGTGTGTGGAATTCAACTCTAATTGTAATTGTTAATCTGGTTCCAAGCATAGACACACCTTAATAAAACACCATACCCTCCCTGAGGGTCTGTATAGAACTGACACTTCCAAATTATCATAATTAACAGGGGAGAGTAGAGTAACAATCTTGTGATGGTCTTTTGTTTATGTTCATTTATTTTCAAGCCCTACCTGATTATCTGCTTAGCAATAATATGTAGAATGCACAATTTAGATTAAATATCTATTTTGCTATGTTTAAGATAGTATTTATTAAGCACTTACTAAATGCAAGGCATGATAGATATATTGATATTCACATTTTATCCTTCCCAATGTATCTCCCAAATATTATTATTACTTCATGTTAGAGCTGAAGAAAGAGACTCATGGGTTAACCTGCCAAGGTCACTCAGCATGTAAATCTGAGTAAGCTGATTACAGCATCAATATTTTGAAACATCTCTGCTTCTTTTTATTTTCTTTTTAAGACATTGTGTTTGACAGACTGTAAGATGGCCTCCAGTGATCCCTACGTAGGTAGCCACCCCCTCCCTTCAGTGTGGGCTGGTTTAAGTGACTATTGTGGCAAAGGTGATAAGATACCATTTGTGTGATTAGGTTACAAGATATTTTAACCTCTGTCTTTCTAGCTGACTCTCTACCTTTCTGGCTTTGATGAAGCAAGTTGCCATTCTGAGGAAGCCCATGTAGCAAGGAAGTTGTTAGGTCAGAGTCGCTCAAGAAACCAGAAGGATGCAGTGAGCTACAGAGAAGGGTTTATTAGTGGGGAATAAGAGGGAAAAGTGGCGCCAACCTAGGGAGGTTGGGGAGCCAACCAAGGGAGGTTAAGACTTGCTCAGGTGTTCTTAGGGCAGGGATTTTAAGCGCAAAGACCTGTGTAGGGTAACTGGTTGGGGTGTCAGAGTCTGATTGCCTAGAGCTAATTGCTTGGTGCCATTTCTGCTGACCATTGTTTTTGATACACCTTGTCAGGCTCAAGTTAAAGCTGCATCCTGTTATGCTGGATAAGTCGACCCCAGACCCAATCTTAGGCAGGCCTAAGTTTGTCCTGTTTGTCCTGGGTAGGGTTGGCAGGCAGTTTCCCAGGCAGGCATTTTCCTAGGCTATAGTTTCCCACAGTACAGTTTTCCTGCCCGGCGATTTTCCATTCCTCCTAGTCCTACCTAGGTCTGTTAGAACTTAGGGTGGCCTCTGGCCAAAAACCAGCTAGAAATTGGGGCTCCGAGTCCCACAACCACAAAGAAATGAATCTTGTTAACAAAAATGTGATCATGCAAGCAAATCTTTCCCCAGAACCTTCAGAAGAGAACCAGGCTCCCGTTGACACCTTCACTGTAACCTTGTGCAAAACTCTGTAGCAGAGGATCTGGTTAAGCAGGGACCATATTCATGACATACAGAAATAGTGAGATAATATATAGGTGTTGTTTTAAGCAGTGAAATTGTGACAATTTGTTATGCAATGATAGATGATTAATATAGCCATTAAAAATACCTGTTAAAATTAAGTTTTAAAATGAATATTGCAAACACGTGAACTTACACTATACCATGCACTGTTCTGAGTGCTTTACGTGCATTGGCTCACTTAATCATCCTAACCACACTGTGAGGTAGGTACTGTTATTACCTCCATTTTCTAGATGAGAAAACAGGTACATGGTTATAACTTGGTAACCAAGTAACTTGGTCACACAGGTAGAAAATGGCAGAATGTGGATATTCATCCAGGCATTCTGACTCTGAGAATCACACATCTTAACCACAACCAATCTGCTATATTGATTTCAATGTTATACTTTCTGAAAAAGGTGTACGAGAGAACTTGGCCACTAAACCTTAATTAGAAATTTTATTAGTGTACATTTATTTTGAAAGCATAATGTCCTTTTTAAAAATTATTTTATTGTTGTTCAAGTACAGTTGTCTGCATTTTCCCCCCACCACTCCTCCCCACCCCAACCAAACCCACCTCCCTCCCTTGCTTCCACCCTCCCCCTTGGTTTTGTCCATGTGTCCTTTTTAGTTGTTCCTGAAAACCCTTCTCCCTACTGTCCCCTCCCCCCTCCCCTCTGGCTATTGTTAGATTGTTCTTAATTTCAAATAGTCTGGTTATACTTTGTTTGCTTTTTTCTTTTGTTGATTATGTTCCAGTTAAAAGTGAGATCATATGGTATTTGTCCCTTACCGCCTGGCTTATTTCACTTAGCACAACGCTTAATTCCATCTATGCTGTTGCAAAGGGTAGGAGCTCCTTTTTTCGCTGCTGCGTAATATTCTACTGTGTAAATATACCATAAACCTAAGTGCCTATCAGTAAATGAGTGGATCAAAAAACTATGAAAGCATAATGTCTTAAAATGGCCAAACCTAAAAACAGATACCATCAGGAAATCTACATTTATCTGTCACAGCTCTAGCAAGTAAAGTCTCTCCAAAGCTGATCATGGAAGATGAAGCATTGGGATCTAAATGGATGAATGTTTGAACAAACTCTTAAATATTTTATCTCCTCTAACCTGGCTGAACACTCTCAATTAGAACAATAGGCTCCACTGCAGTTTACTCTTGAAATTCATGTCATTCTGAAGATAAAACTGAAATAACTTAATGTATTAGCATATTACTGTTTCATATTTAGTACTGTAGTTAGGAGAAGGGAAAGGTTTTCTTTTATGTTTTTATTTAATTTTATTGAAGATTTTATTTATTTTTTAGAGAGAGGGGAAGGGAAGGAGAAAGAGAGGGAGAGAAATGTTGATGTGTGGTTGCCTTTTGCACACCCCCTACTGGGGACCTGGCCCACAACCCAGGCATGAGCCCTGACTGGGAATCGAACTGGCGACCCTTTGGTTTGCAGCCCGTGCTCAATCCACTGAGCTAGACCAACTAGGGCTACATGTCTTTATTTAAAAAATATTTTAAGTATATTTTATTGATTATGCTATTACAGTTGTCCCATTTTTTCTACCCTTTATCCCCCTCTGCCCTGCACCACACCTCCCTCTAGCATTCCCCCTCCCCTTAATACATGTACATGGATTATACATATAAATTCTTTGGCTTCTCCATTTCCTGTATTATTCTTAACCTCCCCCTGTCTATCTTGTACCTACCATTTATGCCTCTTATTCCCTGTACCTTTTCCCCATTCTCCCTCCTCCCCCTCTCCACTGAAAACCGTCTACGTGATCTCCATTTCTGTGATTCTGTTCCTGTTCTAGTCATTGCTTGGTTTGTCTTTGTTTTTCAGGTTCAGTTGTTGATAGTTGTGCATTTGTTGCCATTTTACTGTTCATAGTTTTTGATATTTTATTTCTTAGATAAGTCCCTTTAACATTTCATATAATAAGGGGTTGGTGATGATGAACTCCTTTAACTTGAACTTATCTGGGAAGTACTTTATCTTCCCTTCCATTCTAAATGGTAGCTTTGCTGAACAGAGCAATCTTGCTTGTAGGTCCTTGCCTTTCATGACTTCGAATACTTCTTTCTAGCCCCTTCTTGCCTGCAGTGTTTCTTTTGAGAAATCAGCTGATAGTCTTATGGGAACTCCTTTGTAGGTAATTCACTCCTTTTCTCTCACTGCTTTTAAGATTCTTTCCTTATCTTTAATCTTGAGGAACTTAATTATGATGTGTCTTGGTGTGTTCCTCCTTGGGTCTAACTTCTTTGGGATTCTCTGAGCTTCCTGGACTTGTATGTCTATTTCCTTCACCAGATTGTGGAAGTTTTCCTTCATTATTTGTTCAAATAAGTTTTCAATTTCTTGCTCTTCCTCTTTTTCTGGTACTCTTATGTTTTGGATGTTGGGACATTTAAAGGTGTCCTAGAACTTTCTAAGCCACTCCTCCTTTTTTGAATTCTTGTTTCCTCATTCTGTTCCGGTTGAGTGTTTTTTTCTTCTTTCTGTTCCAGATTGTTTATTTGAGTCCTAGTTTCCTTCCCTTCACTGTTGGTTCCTTGTATATTTTTCTTTATTTCACTTTATATAGCCTTTACTTCTTCCTTAATTTTGCATATATACTCGACCGTTTCTGTGAGCATGCTGATTACCAGTGTTTTGAAATCTGCATCTGATAGTTTGGCTATCTCCACATCACTTAGTTCTTTTTCTGAAGTTTTGATCTGTTCTTCCATTTGGGCCATATTTTTTTTCTTTTGGTGCAGCTTTTACATCATTAGGGGCAGAGCCTTAGGTATTCGCCAGGGCGGGATGACCCACATCGCTGCATTGTGGTGCTAATTGTGGAGGAATGGTCAAAGAGGGAACAATGCCATTTGCTTGGCTCTCACCCTGCTTTCAGTCACTTCCAACAAGCAAATTGGGCCCTTCTGGTACCGATTCCTGGGTGGGTGGGTTTGTGTACCATCCAGGACCCTGTGGTCCCCTCCAACAGACTCTTCTGTGAGATTTGGAGTTTCTCCCACAGGTTTTTACATCCAGAAGTTTTGAGGCTTTATTTCCCTGAGCTGGAACCCTTGGATGCACGGTTTGTCTCATTCCCCAGTTGTCCTTCCCAGTTTATCTGCATATGAATGTGGGACTGCCCACTTGGCCAGCTCCACCTTCACTCACCCTGGTCCTCTAGCTGCCGCTTAGCTGCCCATCCTCTCTGCCCCAGCTGCCTATCTCTACCCTCCTACCTGTCTGGATGAATGTTTCTTCTTTAACTCCTTGGTTGTCGGAATTCCATACAGTTCAATTTTCTGGCAGTTCTGATGGTTTTTGTTTTTAAATTAGTTGTCATTCTTTTGGTTGTGTGAGGAGGCAAAGTGTGTCTACCTATGCCTCCGTACTGGCCAGGAGATGGAAGGTTTTGTGTTCTGAACAAAATACTTGAGAACAGGATAAAAGAGAGAAACATTAGTTTAGACCTGTGAAAATTATACATTATTTCTCACATCTTTTCTAGTATGTTGTAAAGTTTTAAATAGATTAAAACATCCTTGTACCAAGAAATAATGCAATCACCATAAACAACATGTATCTGTGTACTATAATTCTGTGTGATAGAGAACTTCTGGGTAGCTGACAACAATGACAGCCACTTAGGTCCCGATTGCCTAACATTTCCTTCAAAAAGTAATACAGAACAACAAGTAGAGAAAAAGAAAATGACACGAAACCATGCCCTCACCATAATTTGAACATAAAGAATACCTAAACTTCAAAATAACTGTAAGTAAAGGAGAAATAATACCAAATTATTGCATGTTATGTCTCATGTTCCCTTGACCTTCCTCCTGCCTTCCTGCAAGGCTTTGTGGTAAGCTAGGCTGACTGGGAAAACCTGAAGGCAAAACAGAGAAGATACTCAAAAGGTCTAAAGTTATGTAAAAACCACCACCAAAAAGATCAAATTTACCCTAAATTTAAAAAAAAAAAAAAAAAAAAACATGTCTAGGTGGAACAGATACAAACTACAGGGAAGGGATTTAAAAAGCATATGTGGCCCTGACCAGTGTGGCTCAGTTGGTTGGGTATCCTCCTGCAAAATAAAAGGTCGCTAGTTATATTCCCAGTCAGGGCACATGCCTGAGTTGTGGGTTTGGTTCCCAGTTGGGGCATGTGTGGGAGGCAACTGATCAATGTTTCTCTCTCACATCAATGTTTCTCTTCTTCTCCTTCTCCATCCCCTCCCCTCTCTCTAAAAATAAATAAATAAAATCTTTAAAAAATTTTTAAACAGTATGTCTGATTTGAAGGAGTAGTCTTTGAAAGACATAGCTTCTGGAAAAGGAAAAAAGGTAAAAAGCAATCGAGGACATAATGTCAATGGAGTGGAGAAGGGGAAAAGAAGAAAAGGGGCAAAATTTAGGGCCAGGATGACTAAAGAGAACCACAGAATCAGTGAACATGCAAACACTTCCCTATCACATAAACAGAAACAGCAGTTTATGAAATATCTGGACTTTGCTATGCTGACAGAAGAGGGTGCCATTAAAGTAAGAATCTTGTAATAAAACAATATAACAAAATGAACAACAAAAATTTAACAGATGCATACAGAATTGTTGTTCAAAGGGAAATTTATAGAACTAAATATTTAAAATAGGAAAGAGGAAGGACTTGAAATCAATAATTTAAATGACCACCTCAAAAAAAAATAGAGAAAAAGAAGAGTAAAATGAACTCAAAGCAAGTAGAAGAAAGCAAATAATAAAGAGCAGAAATAAATTAAATTGAAAATAGGAAAGCAATATAGAAAATAAATGAAAGAAAAGCCAGTTCCTTGAAATTAGCAATAAAATTGATAAACTTCTAGCAAGACTAAAAAAGATATAATGAGAGAAGATACAAATTCCAATATCAGGAATGAAATGGATGTTACTACAGATCCTTCATCCACTGAAGAATGGTAAGGCAATGCTATGAACAACTCTACTGTAATAGATTCAAAAACATAGATTAAATAGATCGATTCCTTGAAAAACATAAACTACCACACTTTTTCCTCTATTCTGCAACCATACTCTACCAATTCTGTGAGCATCCTGATTCCCAGTGTTTTGAACTGTGCATCTGATAGGTCGGCTATCTTTTAGTCGCTTAGTTGTATTTTTTCTGGAGCTTTGATCTGTTCTTTCATTTGGGCCATTTTTTTGTCTTGGAAGGCCTGTTACATAGCGAGGGCCAGAGCCTTAGGTGTTTGCCAGGGCGGGTCAATCTCTGTCTGTGCGTGGTGGTGCTGTGTGTGGGGGAGGGGGTCCGAGAGGGAACAGTGCCTCTTTCTCAGCTCTCTGCTGGCTTTCGGTCACTTTCTCCACTACCCACAAGCAAATTGGGCCCTTCTGGTGCTGATTCCCAGGTGGGTGGGTTTGTGTACATTCTAGGACCCTATAGGTCTCGCAACAAACTTTCCTGTGAGGCTGGTGGTCTCTCCTGCCACCACAGCCCCCACAAGTTTTTTCAGTCAGAGGTTTTGAGGCTTTACTTCCCTGTGCTGGAACCTTAGGTTGCTCAGTGTGTCTTGCTTCCAGTTGTTCCTCCCAGTTTATCTGCATACAAATGTGGGACCACCCGCTCCACCAGCTGCCAGCCACCTCTTTGCCAGGAGTCCTCTCCACCCTAGCTGCCTGTTTCCACCCCTCCTGCTGGTCTGGATGCATGTTTTTTTCTTTAACTCCTTGGTTGTTGGACTTCCATACAGTTCAATTTTCTGGCAGTTCTGGTTGCTTTTTTGTTTTTAAATTTATTGTTGTCCTTCTTTTGGTTGTGCGAGGAGGCAAAGTATATCTACCTATACCTCCACTATTGTAACTCTATAACTTTTCGAGGAACTGCCAAACTGCTTTCCAAAACAGCTACATCGTGGAATACTATGCAGCAGAAAGAAAGGAGCTCCTACCCTTTGCAACAGCATGGATGGAACTGGAGAGCATTATGCCAAGTGGAATAAGCTAGGCAGTGAAAGAGAAATACCATATGATCTCACCTTTAAGTAGTGGAACCTAATCAACAAAACAAAGAAGCAAGCAAAATATAACCAGAGACATTGAAATTAAGAACAAACTGACAGTAAACAGAGGGTAGGGGGTAGGGGATAATGGGGGGCAAAGGGGAAAGGGTTGTCAAAGAGCATGTATAAAGGACACATTGACAAAGCCAAAGTGGGGTAGGATCGAGGGTGGGAGGTGGGGATGGCTGAGTTGCGGGGGGATGATGAGGGAAAAATGGAGACAACTGTACTTGAACAACAAATAAAAAAAGAATACCAAGTACAATTGACCTGTGTTACCATGAAAACCAGGAAAATGCAATAAATAAATATAAAAAAAAAAACCCAAACCCCAGCTACATCATTTTACCTTCCCACCAACAATGTATGAGTGTTTTAGTTTCTTCACATCTTTTGAACACTTATTTTTAGTTTTTAAAAAATATTAGAGCCATCCTAGTGGGTGTGAAGTGGTATCTTATTGTGGATTATGATTTGCATTTCACTGATAACAAATGCTGTTGAGCTTATCTTCATGTGTTTATTGGCTATTTGGGTATCTTCTTTGGAGAAATGTTTATTCACATCATTTACCCACTTTTAAATGGGTAATTTGTCTTTTTATTACTGAATTGTAGGAATTCTTTTTTTATCCTTTATGTATTTTAGATAGAGGTCCCAGACCAGATATATTTGCAAATATTTTATTCTATAGGTTTTGTTTTATTTTCTTGATAGTATTCTTTGTTTTTAATAAAATGCATTTATTGTAATGTGAATATGTAAAGGCTAAACAAACAGCTTAGTTGCTTCATTTGTAACAGCTGTGGCAGATCATAAGCAGAGCAAGACCTGTACCTCACTGTTGTAATTTTAAAACAAACAATGATTATGAAAAACAAAGGCTTTTGACAAAATGGATTCACTGAAGTATAAGCTCTCATCTTACTGCACATATAATGAAATGCATATACCTGTGTTAAGAATAATAATATATGACCAGAATGTTAAGAATCATAAGAACGCAGAGTTCTTCTCTCCTTCATTCCAGAAAAGGAAAGTTCTGAATTGGCTCTCAATTTGATTCTCCCAGATTAAATTTCCTATTGCAAGAATAATCCCCAAGCATGGCGAAACTCAAAAACCTAAAATGAGAACAGAAGTCTGGTTAAGTTTAAAGTGAACCCAAAACTAGTCGTATCAATACAATCTAATAATATTTCTAACTCCAAGAAATCGTCATTTCAAAAGCAAGTTATACAAAGCTCTTCTTCTTAATCATATGAGTAAAATTTAACATCATTATGTAGGGAACTCAACTAAATATTTTACATACATATTCTCAATTCTCCCACTGACTCAGACATAGGAACAATCATTTTCACACTTTACTGGTCCAAACCAAAACAAAATAAAGTAGAAGCACAGAAAAATGATATAACCTGTCCACGGTCACAAAACTAATAACTTTAATTTCTCGATTCATAATGAGTGCATATATTTAAGTGACTTAAGTAAAGAAGATCATATGTCCTGATGTGCCCTCATTAACCCCAGTTTACATCTATCGTCCAGATGTAATATTCATAGTGTTCCCTTCTTCCACTGTCAAAAGTATCCTGTTTAGATGAAAAGTGATATGATCATCCATGGCACAAAAAAAAAGGAAGAAAATATCTTGACATAAGATAAGAAAAAAACATAAGAAAATATCTTTTTCTTATAAGAAAAGATAAAAGAAAATATCTTGAAATAAGAAATAAGACAAGAAAAATAGTTTTTTCAGTTTTGTATTGTACATTATTTTTATTGTATTTTTCCATTACCATTTATTCTCCCTTATACCCTCTTCCACCTCTGCCCCCCACCCCTGCAATCACCACACTGTTGTCCGTGTCCATGAGTTATTTCTCTCTATTCTTTTCTTTTTATTTTTGCTCGATTCATCCACCCCCCGCCCCTCCCCCACCCCACCAGAGTTGTCAGCCTTGATAGTGTTTTTAAAAGCCCAAAGGTTTTTAATTGTGATGAAGTCTCATTTATGTATTTGTTCTTTGATCATTTAAGCAAATGAAACCATTGCCTAATCTAAGGTCATGAACATTTATGCCTACGGTTTCTTCTAAGAGTTGTATACTTTTATCTCTTACATTTAGATCTTTGATCCATTTTGTTTATGTGAATGATATGAGTTAAGGCCCCAACTTCGTTATTCTGCTTGTGTATATTCAGTTGTCCCAGCACTATTTGTTAAAAAGACAACTCTTTCCCTATTGAAGTATCTTGGCACCCTTGTTGAAAATTGTCCATAAATACCTAACTCTTAACGGAAAGTGATATTCACCTTAAAGTTATATAGCAACCCAGTCATGCTCATGTTAAACAGAGTAGAATATGAAAGTTTTCAAAAATTTCCTCCTATGAACTCTTTCTCTGGAGTTTGTAGAATACTAAAATGAGGGAGTAGCTCTGGCTGCTATGGCTCAGTGGATTGAGTGTGGCCTGCGAAACTGAAGGGTCACAGGTTCGATTCCTAGTCAGGGCATGGGTTGCTGGCCAGTTCCCCAGTTGGGGGCATGTGAGAGGCAACCACACATTGATGTTTCTCTCCCACTCTTTCTCCCCCCCTTCCCCTCTCTCTAAAAATAAATAAATAAAATCTTTTAAAAAGTGAGGGAGTAAACCAAGAAAGAGGAAGACACAGTTAAAATCCAGGAAACAAATAATCCAGTTCCTCGGAGGACAGTTGTATTCCAGGGTGATATAACTGGCCTAGTTTATAGCAGGGGAACTGAGAACGGTGAAAGGGCAATCTTCAGGGAGTGGATGAAACCAGCAGATGGTACCAGTTTAGATGGGTTGGAGCACTTGAAAAATGTATGTATTTATTTATTTATTTATTTTAATTTTTAAAAAGACTTATTTATTTATTTTTTAGAGAGGGGGAAGGAAAGGAGAAAAAGAGGTAGAGAAACATCAATATGTGTTTGCCTCTTGAGCACCCCCTACCAGGGACCTGGCCCACAACCCAGGCATGTGCCCTGACTGGGAATTGAACCACTGACCCTTTGGTTTGCAGGCCCATGCTCAATACACTGAGGTATACCAGTCAGGGCTTGGAAAATTTATTAATAGGTGTTTTACAGAACTTTTAGAACACTTCGATAATAATAGCATTAGAAATACAGCAATCTCAAAAAATGAAATGCTAAAGCAGTTGTTAATGTCAGAAAAAAAATCAAAGGACTAACAATAATATACTAACACTAACTGAAGACTCATGTTAATTAACTCCTTTGCTAAGCAGTGAACAATAATTACTTAGTCGTAATCATGTAAAATTGGCTACTGATTTAACCAAGAATTGTGATAGAAGGATTGAGAGAAGTGAAGGATCTGAGGTTAGGTGGGGGAAGTATAGTTTAAGAAAGCTAAATTCTTAACTATTGTAAATAAAAGTCAATAGATAACATCTAAAATTGTTAAATAGCTGTTTAGGTACATCATTCAGATTATGTAACATATGGACCGTAAAACAGCTGAACCCGTAGAAAAGCATTGCTTCTTATGAGAGTAATGGTGGGCAGTGGAGCAAGGAGCTGCTGTTATTTGCTATCAACCATGCTTCATTATTATTTGATTTTTAATTTTGTATATGTGTTACTATGAGAAAAAAATATTCTTTAATCCACAAGGGAGCAGGAACCACAAAGAGATCACCACCTCAAAACACGGGCCAGCTGCAAACTTCAAAGTTTACTTTTGGTTATCTGAGCTTGGCCTCTACGTGGGTGAAACATGTGGCAGAGAGGACAGGGCCTTGAGCCTTCTAGATGCCAACCTCCGATGATGTGAATTATGCGTGCAGGTGGCTTTCAACTGGCCAGCTAATTTCTGCAATATAGGAAATGACTGTAATTTCTGTATCTGCATCTGGCCTCAAAAGAGAAAGTGGCCCCAATTGCCTATTGAATTTATGGAGATGAGATCTCAAGTATCTTAGGATAATTATTGGATGGCGGGGGACAGGCTTTGCCAGAAAAGCAATTTGAGTACTTCCCCCTCTCGTAAGGTGCTTTGACACAATTTTTCTATTTGAAAAATGTTAAGTATTGTATCTTAAGAACTCCTTTCTCGCCAGTGACAAGTTTCTTTTTGTCAGTGTATTTTAGCTCCAATTTTAGTTTGTAGGTACACTAATAAAACAGCGTTCTGTGTAGCAAGCTTCCTCTCTTAATTACTCTGCTTTATTATTATGTGTTTGTGTTTCTACCTGTGTCACACATGCAGCTCCTGTTCTTGATCATTATGTTTCTGCACCTCTTTTTCTCTTCTTCATCTATCTCTCTCATCACCTCCCTAGACCTTATTTCCCCCCCTGAGGCAGTTGTTTTGCTTCACACGCCCACATTTTTCTCTCCATTGTCCATTCATTTGAGAAGTATTCATCGAGCAGCTATAATACGCATTCAAACATGACACTCTCAGAGACACAGGCTCTTAACAGTCTAATTGAGGTGACATACAAACGATTAATAGAAATAGTAATTAACTGTAGTTAATGATGTAATGACAAAATTATTTCTATATACGATGAATGGTACAGGATTAAAAAATAAAGATAATATGTGCTCATTATTGGAAATGTGCAAAGTATAGAAAATATTTAAAAAATGAAAATTGAGTCAGGCTGCCTAGGTTGGAATCTTAGTTTTATCCTTATTAGCACTATACACTTGGGCAAGTTGCTTAACCTCTCTGAGCCCCACTTTCTTCACCTGTTAAATGGGGATATATTACTTCCCTACCTCACGGGCTTAATAGGCTTACAACAGAGCCTCGTAATTTAAGTGCTAGTAGTTGCAGTTGTCATTACCATCACCGTCAGCTTTTTGGTGTATGACCTTCAAATCTTTTTGTGTGTGTGATATATACAGGGTCCAGCAGAAGTAAGGCCTGCTTGTGTGTAGTTGGTAGGGTAATAATATGGGTGTAATAATTTATAGTTGGAATTTGAACATGTCACCTAAAGTGTCATATGGTGTGCCTGAGTGTGACATTGTCATGTTACAGAATTACATGCTTATGACTTTGTAATAAAAGATTTTGTAATAAAGAGGGGGCGTTATTTGTGCCAGACCCTGCATTTCATGACTCTTTATTGCTGTTTAACATGTCTTTCTGTTTCCATTTTTCCCTAGATTATGCTTGATTTGCTAAGCTTGTTAATGTTATTTCCCCTTCCTATAAGCGTTTCTCTAAGTTTGCCTTTTTCTTTATGACTACAACTATTCTCCCCCACCTTCCACCCATCATTTGACAAGTGGTCAGATAGGCAAGAAATATTTACTAAGCTGCTAGAAAGGACAGGTACTCTTGTTAAGTCCCAAGCAGATTAGAAATAGAAGGTGAAGAAATTCATTCTTTTTCCATAAACTCGCTTACACAGAGAGCCTGCCCTGACATAGGAAACGAGAACTGGACTCTGGACCCTGGACCCTAGCACTGTCACTTTCCAGCTAGTGTGACCCCTAGGGGCCTCACTTTCTCATTTGTACAAATGGGTCCATGAAGGCCCACCTTACATCTATGAGTAGGCTGTGGATTGTGAATGTCGCTAAGCTTTGTAAACTAGACATACGGAAAACATTGCAAGTACTCAGGTTTAGGGGGCAATTGGTTCCTACCTTCTTTATTAAGTGAGAAGTATAACTTGTTTATATTTCTTTTTAATAAATTTTAATCAGTCTTTTTGCCTTCACCAATTTTGTCAAGAACAGTTGAATCTTTGATCAAAATTACCCTCAAGCCAAACGGCTTTAATATTCTAAATGAGATAAACATTTGGTGTTATGCATCCTGCTATTATAGAAATGAAAATGCTGCCCTCTGCATAGAATAGCTGGAGACCACTCTCCCAACCCCCAGCTGCTTGTCTTCCATGGACAATTGGAATTCACTAGCCCTTGACCTGGACTGATGAACTGATGTATTATTGAGACTGAAGATTCATTTTCTGAGACATTTTAAAAGCAGAAAGACCAAGTGAAATCAACATTAGCTTGCATTTTGCCAGATTTTAAAATTAACTTTTTTTTTTGCCCTGGCTGGTGTAGCTCAGTGGATTGAGCGCGGGCTGTGAACCAAGGGGTTGCGGTTCGATTCCCAGTCAGGGCATATGCTTGGGTTGTGGGCCGGGTCCCCAGTGGGGGTCATGTGAGAGGCAACCCCACATTGGTGTTTTTCTCCCTCTCTTTCTCCTTCCCTTCCCCCTCTCTAAAAATAAATAAATAAATAAGTAAATAAAATATTTTAAAAAATAAAATAAAAATTAACTTTTTTCCCTCAGGATTTGAGAAAACCAAATAAAATTCCCTCATTATTTTTGTCAACATCAAAAATAAAATATTGGAATGCTATAAATCAAGACAGAGTTGATAATCATTGAATTGAAGCTGGGTAATTGGTCATGGGGATTCATTATCCTATTCTCTTTACTTTTGTATGTGTTTGAAATTGACATAATGAAAAATAAAAACAAAACAAGTTAGAGAGACCATCCTCACTGTTTGTTACAGTTTGTTTCCACAGGCATTTTTGTGGTGTAAGAATTTTGATATGTGAATTGGGAAATCTACAGAATCACATAAAATTCTGAAATTTTCCAACCGCTTCAGAGTTGTATTTATGTTATACAGGAAACCCTGTGAAATGTGTGATTTCTTTTTAGTGTTGTTATGCAGACAAGGAAACTTTGTAGCCAAGTGACTCGCCCAAGGTCACGTAACTACCCAGCCCTAGAAGACAGACTAGACGCCAGGCTTCCTGACTTCTGTGCTGGAGCTCATATTACACAAATGTCAGAGACAAATAACTTGAATAAGCCTCTTATAATTGCTGGAATATTTTTGTTAATGTGATGCCAGCATATTTTTGTATAGAATTTGAAGTTCATAAGCCCTGATGATGGATGAGAGGATGAGAACCTACCATTAACCAAGCCAAGCACCATTTGAGGTGTTTTATATTCATTTACTTACCCCAAACCTTTAAGCTTGAATCCTGGCTCCTCCAACTCACTAGCTGTGGGAACTTGAACAAGTTATATGAAATCTCTAGACCTCAATTTCCCCATCTGTGAAAAGGGGGTGATAATACCTACCTAACTGGGGTTAATGAGGTAATATATATAAAATGCTCAACACGGTGCCTAAAATATACTAAAATTATTAAAAAGGTATTAAAATAAAAGCCAGGAGGAGGATGCCTATAAGACTCAGAAGAGAGCACACATCATTTAGAGAACTCTCAACCATCTGGTATGGCTGTCTTCAATCTCTCTCTTCCTCTGCTCTATTCTCACTCTGTAGTTATGATAGTTACTTTTTTTAATAACACAGACATGATCATGTCAATTATTCACTCAAAACTCTTTAATGGCTCCCTATAATCTCTCACTACTCCAGTATCTTTTTGTCAGCTGAAAGCAAACCCTTCCAAAGTTTGCTATGAAATTCGAACCTTTGCAACTCTCTGTAGAGCATGACAATGCTGTGTGAAATACATGCTGGTGATAATTTAACAATTCAATAAAGTAGGGAAGAGCAATTCAGTAAATGGTGATATTTAAAAATGTGTCCTCATTTCGCATATTTAACATCAAAATTAATTTCAAGTGAATCAAAAAGTAAAACCATAAAAATGTAGATCAAAAATTGAAACCATAAAAATGTGACTATCACTCTTCTTTATAAAGAAGGATGTGCTAAGCTTAAAAACAATTGGAGAAAAATCATAGGTACCTAGGAATAAATTTACAAGGAGGTAAAAAACCTGTACTCAGAAAGCTGTAGCGCACTGAAAAAAGAATTTGATTTGAGGAAGGTACAAATAAGTGAAAGTATATATTGTGTTCATGGATGAGAAGAATTAACATAATTAAAATGTCCATACTGCCCAAGGCAATCTATACATTTGATGCAATTCCTATTAAAATACCAATGGGATGTTTCACAGATCTACAGCAAATATTCCAAACATTTATATGGACCCTAAAAAGACCCTGAGTAGCCTCAGGTGGAGGCATCACAATATCTGACATCAAACTATACTACAAAGCCATACTAATCAAAACAGCCTGGTACTAGCATAAGACAGACACATAGATTAATGGAACAGAATAGAGAGCCCACACCTTTATAGTCAATGAATATTTGACAAAGGGGGCAAGAGCATACGTTGGAGCCAAAACAAACAGGTTCTTCAATAAATGGTGTTGGGAGCACTGGACTAGTACATGCAAAACAAAAAAAAAAAAAAAAAGAAACTAGGCCACCATCTTCTGCCATACAAGCAGGAATAAACAGAAGAAAATCATAAAAGAAACTATTTTTAAAAAATTATTTTATTGTTGTTCAATTACAATTGTCTGCATTTACCCCCTACCACTCCCCCCTACCCCAGCCAAACCCACCTCCCTCCCTTGCTTCCACCCTCCCCCTTGGTTTTGTCCATATGTCCTTTATAGTAGTTCCTGAAAATGCTTCCGTCCATTGTTCCCTTCCCCGTCCCCTCTGATTATTTGTTAGATTGTGCTTAATTTCAATGTCTGTGGTTATATTTTGTTTGCTTTTTTTTTCTTTTGTTGATTATGTTCCAGTTAAAGGTGAGATTATATGGCATTTGTCCCTCACCACCTGGCTTATTTCACTTAGCATAATGGTCTCCAGTTCCATCCAAGCTGTTGCAAAGGGTAGGAGCTCCTTCTTTGTCTCTGCTGTGTAGTATTCCATTGTGTAAATGTACCATAGTTTTTTGATCCAATCATGTACTGATGGGCTGCTTCCAGCATTTGGCTATTGTAAATTGTGCTGCTATGAACATTGGGGTGCATGGGTTCTTTTGGATTGGTGTTTCAGGGCTCTTAGGATATAATCCCAGCAGTGGAATTGCTGGGTCAAAAGGCAGTTCCTTTTTTAATTTTCTGAGGGAATTCCATACTGTTTTCCACAGTGGCTGCACCAGTCTGCATTCCCACTGATAGTGCACTAGGGTTCCCTTTTCCCCACATCCTCTCCAACACTTGTTTGTTGCTTTGTTTATGATGACCATTCTGACCGGTGTAAAGTGGTATCTCTCTGTGGTTTTAATTTGCATCTCTCTGATAGCTAGTGATGCTGAGCATCTTTTCATATATCTCTGGAAAAGAAACTATTAAAATATTTGATGACATCTAATGCAAAGCTTTTGCATGTCAAATATAATAAAAGAACAACCTTGAGAAACCGCCATAAATATGGGAGAAGAAAATAATATCTTTAATATCTAAAGAGCACATACAAAATAATAAGAAAATACAAAGGATCTCAATGGGGAAATGACATTAACAAACAAGTTACAAAGGAGGAAATGTGAATGGCTAATAAATATATGAATAAATGTTCACCTGCACTAGTAATCAAACATGCTAATAGAACAACAAGAGACCCATTTTCACCAATTAATTTGGAAAGATGAAAAAGACAATACTCTGCGTTAGCTAGTGCATCATAAGAAAGGCATTCACACTCTGATAAATGGGAGGGTAAACTGATGCAGTCTTTTTGAAAGAAATTTCACAATATGTTTCAGGAGCTAAAATATAGTCCTACCCTCTGACCCAGAGTTCCACTGTTAATAACAATCACTTCCCAGGAAGTAAGCTTAACTCTGGAGAAATTTATGCAAAGTGATGCTTATTTATACTAACCGAATTGTCTACTAACCTAAATGTCCAACAATGGGCATTTGGGTAAAAAATTATTGTATAATCTTAACATAGAGTATAATGCAGCTATTAAAAATTGTGCCTATGGTCGCATCACACTCTATTTTAAGATTATATAATACATTTTTTACCCACACACCCGTTGTTGGACGTTTAGGTTAGCAGACAATTTGGTTACTATAAACAAACTAAGCAAACACCTAGAACAGGAACAGAATCACAGAAATGGAGATCACATGGAGGGTTATGAGCGGGTAGGGAGAGGGGGGAGAGGGGAAGGTACAGGGAATAAGAAGCATAAATGTTAGGTACAATATAGTCAGGGAGGTTAAGAATAGTATAGGAAACTGAGAAGCCAAAGAACTTATATGTATGACCCATGGACATGAACTAAGGGGGGGATGATGGTGGGGGGTGCAGGGCAGAGTGGAAAAAAAGGGAGAAAAATAGGACAATGGTACTAGCATAATCAATAAAGTATACTTTAACAATTGTGCCTATAGTGACTATTAAATGACACATAAAATGCTTATTATATAATGTTTGGAAATATCAAGATTACTTATCACTGTACATACATCTTCTCACCTGTAGAAACAATATAGATGCCTACAACCACAAAGAAAATCTGTTAATGTGGTAGGTATCTCAGAGAGGCAAGATGATACTTATTTTGTTTTACAAATTTTTGACAATAGTCATACAATTGTTCTTATTAAAACATAAGTATTTAGAACAGACCATGACAAAGTGCTACAGACTATAAATATGAGTTATCAGTATTTAACCACTATTTATTATTACGGTGTTTGATGTCCAGCAGATGGAGCTGCATCCCTTAACATTCAGCTTGAACTCTGGAAATATTAAAAACAAATGAAAAACATTTTCATTTATTTTGTTTTGTTTGACGGATATCCCTTTAATCCTCTTCAAGGTTTTATAAAGCATGTGCTCTTTAAAAACAAGAAGGATTACATTTAAAATCTGTTTTAAGAATTTTGTGAAACCCCTCTGAGATAATTGGAGACACTCTGGGGTGTCACAAAAAGTAGGGCTCTGTAGTGCATTTGGGGAACTAGAAACTTGAGAGATTAGCTGACTGCGTGGGGCCACACACGGAGATGGGACAAAGCCAGGAAAAACAAGCTGAGGGTCCTGTTCACTGGGCTTCATTTGCCGAATAAAGGCAGGGTAGGAAATTGAATTTTGATGTGTAAGTGCACAAGGTTAGTATTTCAACATAATTTCAGAACTGTTATTTTCATTGGTCCTCATTGCACATTTAGGTGGTGATTAAAAGCTCTGGCTTTGGAGTTAGAAAGACCAGAACTCCAAGCCTACCTAATTCCACAACTTCCTAGCTGTGTGACTTTGGACAAGTCACTTGACCTCTCTGTGCCTTATCTTTCTCATTTGTAAAATAGGGATAGTGAAAAAAAACTACTAGGGTTGTTGTGAGAGTCAAAAGAGATAATGCATGTAAAAGTGTTTGGCAGAGAGCCTGGCACATGGTAAGTGCAAAGTAAATGTTAGCTGAGATGATCATCCATTCATTTATTCAACACACATTTTGGAATACTGTGCCAGTGTGGGCTCTGCACTATTGAGAGAGAAAACCGAGGCAGCCCTGCCCTCTAGGAGTTTAGGGAGGGACTACCATGTGGAAGCTGCAGTGTGAGAAAACTTGGAACCAGGATTCCTGAGTCTCTATCTGACCCCAATTTATTTTAAGCATCAGATAAATTACTTAATATCTGTTTTCCTCTTGGTAAAACAAGGGACTTGGACAATATGATCTTTAAAATATCTTCCATTTTGCTTGCTTGTTTGTTTTGTTGAAGGAAGCAAGCAAAATATAACCAGAGACATTGAAATAAAGAACAAACTGACAGTAACCAGAGGGGAGGTGGGAGGAGGATAACAGGGGAAGGAAGGGGAAAGGACACATGGACAAAGGCAAAGAGGGCAGGTTCAAGGGTGGGAGGCAGGGATGGGGGGCAGGGGTGCATGGTGGGGTGAAAATAGAGACAACTGTACTTGAACAATATAAAAATAAATAGATAAAATATCTTCCAGCTCTGAAATGTTCTATGACTCCGTTTCCCAGAACATTACTGAATGAGATCAAATCAAATGTATTGTCTTTCAAATATATTCACACTATGCAGTCTCTTTTCCGGAGGTGCGAAATTCTCATAATAAGGTAAAGGTCCCAGGGCAGAATGATTACAGCAGAGGGTGGATAAGATACCACTCTTTGAGAGGTTGGAGTAGAGAAAAGTCCATCTTCCAAAAACTATGGAAATGGTATCTTACAAAATATTTTATTTATGGCTAATTTAATTACCAAAGAATACAAATGGTTCATTTCCATTTTCACAAACTTTACGGGGCATCACATGCCTTTGGTATTTTCAGATTGCAATAAAATAATATTCCATTATTTATTTACAGTCAATTGGTATGTGCATGCATGTGTACGTGTGAGCATGTCTGTGTTTGGGGATGGGTTTGGTGTTGCTCTCTTGATCTTATATACTTAAATCAATCAATTGGCAAACTTTTCTTAAAGGACAAAATAGCAAACATTTTAGGCTTGTGGGCCATTTCCTATTTCTGTTGCTCCTGCTGCTTCTCCTCCTCCTTTGTCTCCTCCTTCTCCTTATAACCATTTAATAACATGAAAACCATTTTCAAGTTCCATGGCCTATAGAAATAGACTGATGGTTAAATTTGGCCTGCAGGACATAGTGTGCTGATTCCCATCTTCACCCAAATTTTCAGGATCCTGTCACTATTGGTTTGGTTTCATGGAATCTCTCTATTTCCACCCCATCCCACCACACTCAGGCCTCAGGCTCTTTCTCACCTCAGGCTCCTCCTCTACCTGTTCTCACCTGGTTTTGCACCCTCCCTGCTTCCCATCTAATTTCCTTCCCTCTCATTCCAACGACACCCTGGCTACCAGTGCAGCTCCAGCAGAAAGCATCACCCCTGAACCAAACGGGCAGTGATCTAGTCCAACAGACGGAATGCTCTATGGACGGGGACTCCTCAACACATCTGTCCCATGAAGCAATTTGCCAGGTTTCCTGGGCCCAGCTCCCTAACCAGGCAACAGCATGGAGTTGGTCTCCACCTAGAACCAAGCTTTTCATTCTTCAGCAAATATTTACCGGGCATAAGTTTAGTGCTTGGCATTATACTCTAGACTCTGAACCCAGCAAAGAAAAGCCTGGCTATGGTTGTGACCCTCACGGATCTTATACAACATAATGGGGGAGGGAGACATGGAAGTATTTCTGTGTGATAATGCCAGAAGATTAATATAATATTGCAAGAAGTACAAAGTGTTATGGGAGCACAGAGGAGGGCACCTAACCCAGACATGGAGGTCAGGGGAGGTGGCACCCAGAGGAAGTGATACCTAACTCTGGTTTCTCGGTAGAAGTGATATATGCAGTTCTATATCAGAGCTGACCAGAGCGGTAGGCACCCTAATCTCCTCAGCGAAGGGGTCTCGAGTTGTGCTTAGATCTTTGCTAATAATAATCCTGCCCAATCTGACCTATCTATCCCTTTGGCTTGTGCTCTGGTTTCAGTCCTACTTCCTAGGTTTCTTGGTTCCCACAATCACTATTTTAACAGCCCCCCAGCCATGCGCCCACATCTGGAACACTGACACTAACGTACGTGATCCTGAAGGTCCGCCTCTTCCAGGTAAAGCGTTTTTGTTAAAGTGACGGCCGTTGAGCGGCCAACTGGCAAGAACATCTTTATCAGCTTTCAATGATTCATATTGATGCCAGTAATTACTCTTTTCAGATATTACACATTTTGGCTTTTTCAGTGTGCTGGGCTGATTAGAAAGGAGAAAAGAGTAGTAGAGCATCCAAGTTTAAACAGATATTTTCTACACTGAACATTTGAAGTTTCAATTCTGAGTATCCAAGAAAATTGGTCAGAGAGGGTCCTCTTACTCTTCATTAACTACAAAATGAATAAAAAGATCTCCTCCTTTTGTGCCCCACCCCTGCAGGGGCTTCTTGGGAGGTATGTCAGCCTATTCATATGTTAATTTCGTAGAGCCCTCAATCTTTTCACAGAGGCCCTGTACAATGAGAGGGGAGCCTGCATATTTCAAAAGAGCAGCATATGCTCCTTAAGGTGAACGTGCAATATAACACTGCAGGGGAAATACAGTGCATTATTCTTTGCCCCTTCGCTGAGAGAGTTTACAAGCAACATTTGGAAATGCATGGCATTTTTCTACGGAGAGACTGAATTTGACAATTAACCATGATTTTTTTTTTTTTTAAGCTGAGAGTTTCAGGTCTTCCGAACTACTTTCCTTTTATGTCAATAAAAGAAATAAGACAAAAGAACATTTCAATTTCTGGAAAAGCCTCTGAAATGCCTTCCCCTGAAGCTGTTTAACTGTTCTCTTGAAAATAAATTCTGCTCACAAGAAATTCTGAGCTGGCAGGGAAGTGGACAATGTATATAACAATATCAGAAACCTTTCTTGCACTCTCTTTTTTTTTCATTATTAAGCCTAATGTGTCCTATCGCAAGAATGTTTAATGTTTAGGTTATAATTTCAGATATGTGAATGACTCATTAGTTGAGTATTTGATAATCATATTTCAAAAAACTTCTGAAAGACATTACTTCTTCTAGAATTGTATTCTAGTGCTTAATAATGGCAAACACTGTGTATTAATTTCACATGTATTAGAAATAATGATTAAAGTAAAACCTATTTGATATAATGACCATTAGTTCAGAGCTGTTGAGCGATGCCTCATGCTTATGATGAATAATAATGGCCCATTTTTCATTAGACAGATGTTCCATCTTATTGTAAAAAGAAGTTACGTCATTGCAATAGAAAATGTAAAAGAATTAGAATATACCATATCACTAAGCCTGATTAGCCAATTGAACAATTAATGTCTGAAAAGCTTTAGCATTTGCAATGAACTATGAGCTTTTTAATCATGTTTTCTATGTTATCAATTTTGAAGAATATTTTATACAGAAAAATTTAAAAATTAGGAACCATAATAGCATGGCTTATGTTTACATGGAGTATGAAATGATGCAGTGTCAAACCACAGTTCTGCAAAAATAAAAAGAAAAGTTTTTAAATTTGAAAAGCAACTGTTAACAATAGCTGTCCCCTGGGTGGGTTACTGGGCAGCTGGGGGACAGAAGTGTGGAGACTATTTTAGACTTTTCACTATTCTTTTGACCTTTTGCCTTGTGTACCATATGCATATATACCGATTTTATTAAATAATTTCATTATAAAAATTGTAAAACAACTCATACCCATATATTAAAGTGGAGAGGTAGCATTAGAGGCACCAGCGCAGGCTTTAGATAGACACACAAACCCTACACTCCATTACTCACAGGAGGAGTTCATTTCCCAGTCCTGCCGCTTTCGAGTTATGAGGGCTTGAGCAGATTGCTTGCCTCGTGGGCAGGATCGGGGGATTTAAATGGGATTTAGTATGGCATCTGGCATATGGTAGGTGCTTGATAAATGTTGCCTATCATTGCACATCATACTAAAGCAGTTTTATCTAATACGATTATCCCCTCACATCTACTACGCTTCCTAGTATCAGCCTTGGAATCATAGCTTCTCTGTGGTAAATTTTTTAAAAGTTAGTATTTATGTGCGCTTGTTTTTTGTTTTGTTTTTAGTTGTAGCTCATCACATTCCATTGGGAAAGAAATGAAACAGATTAAGTCCTTTCTTACTCCCTCTCTCCCTCCCTGTCTTCTTCCCTTCCTACCACAAACTTTTCCTGGGTATCTACTAAGTGCCAGGCACTGTGCTAAGTGCTGAGTGCATTAAAAACCTTAGAAATCATCTATTCTGATTTTTTCTTTTTTAAAAAACGATTTTATTTATTTATTTATAGAAACAGAGGATGGCAAGGACAAAGAGAGTGGCTGCAAATAAGGGAGGAGGTACCTTTCCAGGTGGCTGCCATTGGGGCAGGTCCTGGGTAGGGCCAGGAAGGGGCAGCAGAGAACTGGCCTATCAATGAGCTAAGGGAACCCAGGGTTGGGGCAAGTACAAGGGAGACCTCTGAGCTGAAGTGTGTGGGATTGTCAGCCAAATGGGTAGAAGAGATGCTAAGACAGTAAGGGGCCTATTGACAGGGTAGCAAGGTCATGAGGATACAATCGCCAACAAGGAAACTTCCCGAGGGCAAATCTACCAACCCCAGTGTCAGAGCCCACCCCATTTAATGGAATGACTATGAGCTTGGTTGGGGTCAAACAAACATTGGCGTGAAATGAGGCTCTGGCTTAGGCAAGTTAACATCTCTGAGTCTTGGTTTCCTCGTGTATAAAAGGGGAAAAATAATAATACGTCCCTCGTAGGGTTATAATACAATTCTGGCATATAATGAAAAATTAAAAACTATGTAATAATAACAACAACTCCCTGCTTCTGTTCAAAAGAAAACACTTGATGAAGTGAAGATTTGAGGAGTCACTAAGTAGAACCTTCAGAACAGGATGGTCTTTCCTGCTTCCTTTTGGAATTTCACATTCGGGCAGTAGAATCATACTACTAAATTGCCTCTATTCCTGGCATTTTTTCAGATCATCTAAAAATCCGAATATAACTTACTCCAATTATGACCAAAAAGCATGTAAATATTCATGTAGTTCCAAATATCTATGTCCAAACATTGTCTCTCAGACTGTCATTTACACCTGGAATTGCCACAAGAACTCCTTTGGACTTTAGATCAGTATTTGTGGTTTGGAATATAGGCTGAGCCTTCTCAGAGGGGAGAGAAAAGCTTAAAGAGGACCAATTGGGGATTTTGAATGGGAAGAACTTTCTGAGTACAACCTCTTATGGATGCTTGGGGCCTGTGTTTGAGGAACTATCAGGATTTTTTCCCCTTCCAAACATATCAATACAAAGTTCTGGGACATTTTTAGGAGTTGGGTATCTGAAGAACTGGGAGAGGTGTGGACTTCCTCCAGAAAGTTCCAGTTCTTTCTTTCTAGGAAAATAAACAATTCCTGGGGGGTGCAAATTCAATTGCAGTTTATTCTTTGAAGTGTGCTAGTTATCAGAGTGGCAATTAGGACATTGCATTTACTTAATGATAACAAAATAAATGATCTATTTTTTACTTCACCAAGGTCTGTGTGATGGGATAGTCAGAAGTGGTCCTTTAAAAAGTTTATGCTGTCTAACCCTGGCTGGTGTAGCTCAGTGGATTGAGCGCGGGCCTGTGAACCAAAGGATTGTGGTTTGATTCCCAGTCAGGGCACATGCCTGGGTTGCAGGCCAGTTCCCAGCAAGGGACCCATGAGAGGCAACCATACATTGATATTTCTCTCCCTCTCTCCTTCCCTTCCCCCTCAAAAGATAAATAAATAAAATATTAAAAAAAGAAGTTTACACTGTCTAGATTGTTTTTTTTTTTACTCCTAAAATATGCTGAGAGAGAGAGAGAAAATATCATATTTTATTTTTTAAAATTCATTATGATCCAAGAGCTTAGAGGATTTTAAATCTTTTCATTTGTCACCATCTCTTTGAATCTGTGATACTCTGTCTAGGCATCTATCAGAGCAATTTTAAAATGTATTTAAATGATTGTTTACATGCTTGGCTGCCACAACTGCTGAGATCCTGGAGGGCAGAAGCTAGGTTTCTTTCATCTTCTTGATCCTAGGGCCCCATGCTGAGCCTGATGTATAGCACCCATTCATAAAATGTTACGTGAAGGCATACATGACGTAAGGACACAAAATATTTCTAGTTCTTCAGGATAAAATGAACTATCCATCTGATAGCAAAATTGCATATTATATTTATTTTTATTTTAAAATATTTGTTTTATTTTCCCACGTACACTTATTTATACCAAATGGTTAGTTACTTTGTTTTTAATTTTTTAAATGTTTTATTGTTTATGCTATTACTGTTGTCCCATTTTCCCCCCTTTGCCATCCTCCACCCAGCCTGCCTCCCAACTCCCACAGTCAATCCCCATACTGTTGTCCATGTCTGTGGGTCATTAATTCCTGTATGTTTTTTGACTAATCCCTTCACCTTCTTTCAGTCTGTCCCCAACTCTCCCCTCCCCTTACAACTATCAGTCTCTTCCATAATTGTATGTCTCTGGTTCTGTTTTGCTCATTAGTTTATTTTGTTAATTAGATTTCTCTTATAAGTGAGATCATATGGTATTTGTCTTTCACCAACTGGCTGATTTCACTTAGCATAATAGTCTCCAGTTCCATCCATGCTGTTGCAAAAAGCAAGAATTCCTTCTTTTTTTTTTCTGCATAGTATTCCATTGTGTAAATGTACCATAGTTTTTTGATCCACTCATCTACTGATGAGCACACAGGCTGTTTCCAAATCTTGGCTATTGTAAATAGCACTGCTATGAACATTGGGGTGCATAAATTCTTTTGAATTGGTGTTTTGGGATTCTTAGGGTATAATTCCGACAGTGAAATCAGTGGGTCAAAGGCAGTACCTCTTTTAAAATTTTGAGGAAACTCCATACTATTTTCCACAGAGGCTGCACCAGTCTGCATTCTTACCGGCATAGCACAATTCCTGTATTATTAAAATACCAATGGCATATTTCACAGATCTAGAACACATATTCCAAAAATTTATATGAATCAAAAAAAGACCTCCAAAAGCCACAGCAATATTGAGGAAGAAGAACAAAGTTGGAGGGATCTCAAGGCCACTGTAATCAAAATAGCCTAGTACTGGCATAAGAACAGACACATAGATCAATGGAACAGAATAGGGAACCCAGAAATAAACCCATGTCTTTATGGTCACTTGATATTTGACAGAGGGGTCACGAACATGCAGTGGAGTAAAGACAGTCTCTTCAATAAATGGTGTTGAGAGAACTGACTGTTACTTAAAAAAATAAAGTATACCACCAACTCACACCATACACCAGAATAAACTCAAAATGGATAAAAGACTGAAATATAAATCATGATGCCATAAAAATCCTAGTGGAAAACAAAGGCAGTAAAATTTCAGATATCTCACATAGCAATTTTTTTGCTGATATATCTCTTAGGGCAAGGGAAATAAAGGAAAAATTAAAAAATGGGACTATATCAAACTAAAAAGCTTCTGTACAGCTAAAGAAACCATCATCAAAATGAAAAGGGAATCCACTGTACGGGAAAACATACTGTATTTTTCGGACTATAAGACTCACCCGCCCCCAAATTTGGGCGGAAATGGGGGTGCGTCTTATATTCCAAATGTATCTTACCTGGCTCGCTGTGTGTGCGGGGGTGGTGGCAGTGGAGTGGGGTCACAGGAGGCAGGAGCAGGGTCACCACTGCACTTTCCTCCGAAATTTGGGGGGGGGGTGGTGTGTCTTATAGCCTGAAAAATATGGCATTTGCCAATGAAACATTGGACAAGGATTTAATCTCCAAAATATACAAAAAACTCATAGAGTTCCAGCCAAGATGGAGGCGTAGGTAGAAACCCTTCACTTCCTTGCACAACCAAAAGGAGGATAACGACCAATCTAAAATCAATAAACAACCAATAACACCAGAAAATCAAACTGTATGGGACTCTGACACCCAAGGAATTAAAGAAAATATCAACCAGAACAACCAGACAGGTAAGGCAGACTGCGCGGGCTGCCTCAGAAAAACCGCAGTGAGGTGGCTGAGGGGCGGGGCTGACTGCCAAGCTCGGCAGAGCTGCATGGGAGGGACTGACTTAAGGCAAAAACTAAGACTCAGAGCTGACTGTGGGCTAAGGCTGGGGTTGCTGTGGTGGAAGATACTTCCAGTCTGACACCAGAGTCTGTTGGCAAGTGCGCTAGAGACTAGCAGGCGAGCTGCATTGCTCCCTCTCTGGCCCCTCCCCCACAGGTAGTGCAGCAAAGAGGGTTGCCCTGCCAGGGTGTATACCTAAGGCCCCGCCCCTTACAACCTATCAACTGTGCCAAGACAAAGAAATATGACCCAAATGAAAGAATACAGCAAAACCTCAGAACTAAGTGATGAGGAGATTGCCAATCTGTCTGATGGAGAATTTAAAGCCCTGGTAATCAAAATGCTCACAGAACTGATTGAGCTTGGTTGAAAAATGAAAGAACAAATGAAAGATACCCAAAATGAAATAAAGCAAAATATTCAGGGAACCAACAGTGACAAGAAGGAAACCAGTATTCAAAGCAATGATTTGGAACAAAAGGAAGAAATAAACATGCAACTGGATCAGAACGAAGAAACAAAAATCAAAAAAATGAAGAGAGGCTGAGAATTCTCTGGGACAACCTGAAATGTTCCAATATCCGAATTATAGGGGTGCAAGAAGGAGAAGAACAACAACAAGAAATCGAAAATTTATTTGAACAAATAATGAAGGAACACTTCCCCAATCTGGCGAAGGAAATAGACTACCAGGAAGTCCAGGAAGCCCAGAGAATCCCAAAAAAGTTGGACCCAAAGAGGAACACACAAAGGCACATCATCATTAAGTTACCCAAGATTAAAGACAAAGAGAAAATCCTAAAAGGAGCAAGAGAAAATAAGACACTTACCTACAAAGGAGTTCCCATAAGGCTATCAGCTCATTTCTCAAAAGAAACCTTGCAGGTAAGAAGGGGCTAGAAAGACGTATTTGAAGTCATGAAAGGCAAGGGCCTACCTCCAAGATTACTCTATCCAGCAAAGCTTTCATTTAGAATGGAAGGGCAGATAAAGTGTTTCTCAGATAAGGTCAAGTTAAAGGAGTTCATCATCACCAAGCCCTTATTATATGAAACATTAAAGGGACTTATCTAAGAAAAAGAAGATCAAAAATATTAACAATAAAATGACAACAAACTCACAACTATTAACAAATGAACCTAAAAGGAAAGAAAAACAACAAAAACAAAAACTAAGTAGACAACCAGAACAGGAAAAGAATTAGAGAAACGCACTTCGCACAGAGGGATTGCAGTAGGGAGGGGGAGGGGAGGAACAGGAGGGAAAAGGTACAGGGAAGAAGAAGCATAATTAGTGGGCATAAAATAGATGGGGAGAGATAAAAATGGTATAGGAAACAGGACTCAACTTATATGTACACCCCATGGATGTGAACCAAGTGGGGGGTGATGCTGGAGGGTTGAGGGGGCAGGGTGGAAGAGAGATAAAGGGGGAAAATTGGGAAAACTTTAATAGCATAATGAATAAAAAATACTTTTAAAAAACTTATACAACTTAACACCAGGAGGAAAAACAATCCAATTAAAAAATGGACAAAGATCCTGGCTGGTGTGGTTCAGTGGATTGAGCACTGTCCTGCTAACCAAAGGGTTGCTGGTTCCATTCCCAGTCAGGGCACATGCCTGGGTTGTGGGCCAGGTCAGGTCCCAGTAGATGGCGCATGAGAGCCAACCATATATTGATGTTTCTCTGCCTCTTTCCCTCTCTTCCCCTCTGTCTAAAATAAATAAATAAAATCTTTTTAAAAAATGGGCAAAGAACCTGAATAGAAACTTCTCCAAGGAGGACATACAGATGGCCCACAGACATATGAAAAGATGTTCAATGTTATCAGCCATCAGAGAGATGCATATCATGTTTAATTTTAGGTAGGCCATTTATAATTTTTTTCTGAGATTGATCAGATATTACAAAGACTACCAACTTTATCCCACAGCAGATCTGTTTAAACTCTAGTCTCTTATACAGCATGGCATCTGATTGTAACCAGAGACCTTCATCTGTGGTATTGCCTTTTTGTCAAAGGGCAGCTGGAGGCAAAATTTTGAGCTGGATGAAGTCCATCTTCTGTATCACTACTTTCCCCTTTCGTTAGCCTTTAAACATGTTCTTCTATCAATAAGAATTTATAGATTAAGTACAGAAAATTTTCGAGTATACTTTTTCCATTTGACACTATGGTTTGTTGCCTACTTAGCTAAATATATAATTTCAGCCATCCATGTACTTCCATAGGCCATCCATGTACTTAATTTACTTAAGTATTCATTTTCAATAAAGTGCTCACTGTGTATATGAATTTATATTTTGGAGGTGCTCAATCTATCTACAGAGAAATATTAGGAATCACTTTATTATAAAATGCTCCTAGAAGTCGTAATTGTATTTATTTTTGAAAAAAACTGTCATATTAGGCTTGTGTGCATGGAAGTAATTAAGATATGTCATTATTGTAGTTTAAAGGTTCATGATAAGACATATTTTGTTTTTTACTGAATGATCTGTTCCCTATCCCAAAGCAAGCATGAATAAAATTAGGTTAAATGTAAAGGAAATTTATTGAGCACTTACTATGTACCCAGTATTTTACTAGACATCACAGCAAAAGATACAGAAGTCATGGAAACAAACCTAATCACCCAAAACTTTTAGGGAGATACATGACAAAAGACTAACTTTAGGTGTTAAATTGTTGGGTGCAGAGATTTTAAGTGCTGCAGGAGGTCAGAGGGAAGAGGATATTGATGATGGAGGAGTGTTCTAGGAAGTCTTCCCAAAGGAAATAGAGTTGGAGCTGGATTCTCAAAGATGGAAGAATTTAATAAGAAAAAGGGCAATAGGAGGGTATTACTAGGAAGGAGGTCAAGGGGAACAAACACCAGGAAACAGGAGTGAGTTGTTCACACCTGCAGCATGACAAAATAACTGCCTCATAACACAGTACAGTGGTACCTTGGTACTTATTGTTAATTTGTTCTGCAACATGTGACAAGTGCGGAAACTGACTGACGAGTACTGAACAATGAAGCATTTTCTCTTGCAGGGCTGCGCGGTGAAAGTCCCAGCATGTGCAGTGAGTCCTGAGCAAGCGCCGAGTGCTGAAACATCTTTTTCTTATCAAAAGTGCAACGAATACAGGGTTTGACAAGTTCTGAAGCCAACAAGTACCAAGGTATGACTGCACCTCTTTGCTAGTTCTAAGTTAAGACCTGTTGAAAAGGAAGGCTGAATAGGTAGGTGAGTGGCAAGCATCCTGTCCGAGTCATGATGTGTTTCTCAGCTCTTCTTACTCCTGATTTGTATTGTACTTTTGCACTATCTGTATTCAAATGATAGAGGGAGATGAGTGTGGTGGCTATAAAGTTCTTGACTACAGTAAACTGCCTTGTGAGAACCAGCTGCTTCTCCCAACTAACTACTGCTCTTAGCTTGTTGAATCCCAAAGGAGATCATACTGGCTGGAGCTTGAGTTTGGGTATGTGGCAGGGACCAGATTACACAGAGTTCAATACCCTATCAATAGAGTTTAGATAACAATGACAAATTTCATGAAGCTTTACACCTTACCAGAGTGCTCCCATGTCATTTGTCTCCTTTGGTCTTCAGAATAACCCTGTAAGGTAGTCCAGAAAAATATTCGTATTCCTATTTTTAGAGATGGGGAAAGTTGATCTCTTAGCTTCTCGGGAGATTGCCTTTTACTGGCTCACAGGTGAATTGAAAGAGGCCAACATGTAAACAAAAAATTTTAATTAGCACTATAGTTATTCAAAACTCATAAAATTGGTGGGATTCCTGGGCTGAGGTACGTGGAGATCTGGGGTGGGCATAGGAGGAGCAACATTTGCGTAGATTTGCAGTGCGTAGTGCTAGGACAGCCAAGCTAAGAGGTAACATCCTGGGGAGATGCCAACCCAAGGCCAACCATCCCAATTCAAACAGGCTGGCAGAGAGGGAGAATCTGGATGTGAGGCAATGGGATCAAAACCAGGAAAACCAGACAAGAGAAGGAAGGTTTAATTAGGAAAATGGAGGCAGAAGTGGAGATATTCTCTGAGCTGTTGAGGGAAGCTGCAATAGCCATTTAAATGATCATTGGTTGTTTGTGGTGAGGTGTCAATAAAAATTAAAAATTCTGATGGAGCCTAGACCCCAACATCCCCTCAGACCCCACTTCCTACCCTGCTGATATAGCTGGTATTTCCGTACATTTGCTGGCGCAAAGCCATCAGTGTGCCCTAGACAGTACATACCTTTTCCAGAGTTGAACAATCTAGCCTCGCACAAATTTCCAGAAAGGCCTGAGGTGGTTGTGGGGGGACTCCATGTTGTGTGCTAAGTTGATGTGAATTCCAGAAACCCAGGCATTTCTAAAGTGACCTTCCAAAAAGTTTACATATTTGCATAGCTATCATGGCTGGGCACTCATGTCCACCATCCTCCATATCTATGTGAATTTCTAAGCCTACTTGGCTGAAATAATGCTGCAACCAAAAAAAGCAACTTTATTAGTGAATTTAGGCTCATGGGTGTACCAGAGCATTTGTTGAGTTCTACTTCATGCTGCAATTTGGTCTTCACTCTTATAACAGAGTGCTTTCCATTTAGAGCTCCATATATAGGCCCCTGTCTTTGGATTAAAGTAATGATAGTTTCAGGGACTCAAGGTGATTTCATGAACCCAGCTCTGATTCACAGACATGAGGCAACCCACTTGGAAGAACCAGTAACCCATGACAGCACCCCCATTGAGATGGGTGTGTATCTAGCATCCTAAAAGTTTTGCTATCCATAACACACTGTGTTTGCTTCCTTTTGGTCTTTGGATTCTTCTGACTTAAGTCCCATGAAATCACCTTTCTATATAAAACTTAAGTCCTGTATTTTATGCCACCTTTTTTTGCCAACCACATTGCTGGTGCCTCTGCCAAATCCTATCTCATGTAACAGCCTCAAGCCAAGGGTCCTAGTCAAACCCCTGGTTCATGATGAAGTGTTTTCAGGCATGAAAGGAAAAATAGCACTTCCCCATCTCCACTGTGATTGTGCAGTTGATCTTGGGTCAAGGTGGCCTTGCACCTACCATGCAAGTTCATTCCCACTCCAATGCCTGGCAAGGATTCCTCAGTTCCTCCATCACACCTGAGGGTAGATGGCTGTTCCCACTGAGCCTTGACCTGTTGGACCAGCTCTGGGAGATTCAGGTCCTTAGACAATGAAGACCCTTCAATCTGATCCTTAGCAGCAGTTGGTTAAAAGGGGATACTTCAATGTCTTGGAGTTAGCAAGACTTCTTCTTATTAGCCATAATGACCTCGTTGTTCTTCAAACATCCCAAGCTCATTCCCTCGCATGGGGCTCTTGCACTTGCTATTTACTTGATTGGAAATGCGCTTTCCCTTCAACTTCATGTAGTGGGCTTCTTATTATATCATTCAAGTCTCTGCTATGAAGAGCCTTCTTTGACCACCTTCACTAATATCATCATCATCACTGTCTTTGCATTTATTCCACTTAACTTTTTTTTCACAACAGTTACAGCTCCCCAATCTTACATACATATTTCTTTTTTTTCTTTGCTTGTGGCCTGACTGTCTAATAGAATGTAAGTTCTGTGATGTCAGGAACTTTGTCATTTATGAACTGTTTCTCGCACCCAAAACAGTACCTGGCACATAGTAGGCATTCAGTAAGTATTTTCTGAATGTATCATTATTATTAGTCTTATCATTATTTTCATTATTGTTATCAACTGGATTAAAAAGAAGGTATCAAGGAAATAGCAGTCACAATAAAGTTTTCTCTCTCACCACTGACTGCAGTCTCATCCCTAAGGACCACGAGAAAGAATAAGGCACAAACAAAAGTTTAAACCCCATGTGGTGGTTTGAGGATATCACATGCAGACTTATTGTGCCTTAATTGTCTCTTCAGCCCTATAAACCAGCTAGTTCTATCATGCTTTAATCCACTGCTTCAACCTCTGGAATTCACATAGCCTGTTTAACAAATTTATCTCCAAACTCAGCCCTTTCATAAAGTAGTCACTTCATGACAGCCTTGAATTAAACCTGGTTCTTCAGTGAAGAGACCATAACCCCAGCTGCTTCTTGAGCTAGCTGCCGGTCATGTTCCTACTTTTCATGGTATATCAGGGCCAGTTTCTCTTCATTTCCCAAAGCCACTTTCAGTCTATAAACAAAAACTTATGCCTATTAGTTTAACTGCTCTTTAGCCTTCCTTGTTGCTGTCATCTGTTGGTCTCCTCGATATTCCTCTGTATTCGCCAATGACTTTGGTAGTAGACCCATTCTTCCCCTCTGTCCCAAATCTTACCATGCATTCTGGGTGAAGTCAACCGCCATGTGATCAACCCATCTGATACCATGACTTTGAAGCTGCTTAACTTGCACTTCAGCCAGCTACATCTCCCAGCTCACCTTGGAACTTTTTGGGACCCCAAATTTATTCCAACTCTAAAAGTACAACTTCAGACATTCCTCTCTGGCTATAACTTCCTAGCTTTAGTTTACTCGTTCAGTTTTCCCCTGCTGCCTCATCCCTCTACTTTCTCTTATTTTTCCTTTCCTTTTCATCCACCTTACATAACATGGTCCATCACTGTAGTTACCCTGTCAATATTCATCAGGACCCTATTGCAAATATTCCAAACTTATTGGTGCATGGGTAGGTCTAGGGTGAGGTGAGTGAGCCTTTTCCTACTACCTGTACTTCCTTCTCCACTCAAAAGTGTAAGGAGGCACTCACTGGCTTGTGCCAGTCCTACACATGCATGGCCCTGAGAATGAGTGCCTCCTTAAATTTTCTGCCAGGGGAGGGGGAATGTAGGAGGGAATCTCAGTCACTTCACCCTACTGTCTAGGAAATTCCCAAACCTGGATGAGTTCAATTAAATTGCCCACTTTCCTTAGATATATACCTTTCCTGAGCTGGCTAAGCACTGCTGGAAAAATTCACACAAGGTAATTTTTTTCCATGGTAAATTTGAACCCAGGCATCCAGACAACATCAATAAAGCATGGGGCCAGATTAGAGAGTGTCTTAGAGATTGGTGTGCATGGGCCTAGCAGTGGCCCAGGAAAGTCCATTGTTACCAAGCCACCAGACCCACACTGGCCTGAGAGAATGGAGCCACATGCTGAGGTAGTATTTGGATTGTGAGAATGAGGGACTGGGTGGAGCACATAGCAAAGATTGGGGGACTGAATATTATTCTGCTTTTGCATCAGTTGTTTTCCTTATTGTTTTTTGGCTTGGTAACATTAACATTCCTAATTGTATGATAATGTCTGAGGTCAGATTTATAAACATATTGCATACCAGAAGTTGAATTTTATGTAATATGGTGAAAACTTGAGATGCTTTGGTAGCAGAAACAGACCAGATTTTGTGCCAGCTTTTCTATCTGTGGGACCTTGAGCAAATTCCCAAGTCTCTCTGTGTCTCTCTTATTCATCTGTAAAAGGCAGAAAATAATGGCATCTACATCATAGAGTTGTTGGAAGGATTAAATGAAGTAATATTTGGTGTGCGCTTGGTATGTAATGATTAGCTGCTGACCCCAACCCATAAAACCTCTAAGATAGCTGGTCCACAGGACAAAGAAGACAGATCCACTGTGCCTTATCTGAAATCCTAGGGCCAAGGTATCATCCCCAAAAGTAAAACATTCATGAACTGGAACTCATTGAAGTTAGAATATGTGTTTTGTAAAAGCCCAAGCAAATGGGATGAAAAGACAGTCTAAAATCTTGGAGAAAATATTTGCAAATCATATATATGACAAAGGACTAGGAACTCACAAAACTCAGCAGTGGAAACAAATAATTCAATCATAAATTGGACAGAAGACAAGAACAGGCATTTCACCCAGGGGGATATTCAGGTGGCAAATAAACACATGAAAAAATGTCCAACATGATTAGCTCAACATCATTATCAGGACAATGCAAATTAAAATGAAGAATGGGATATCCTACATACCTACCTGAATGACTAGAATAAAAAATAGTGAAAATGCAAAATGCTGGCAAGGATTGAGAAACTGGATGGGTTATGCATTGCTGGTGAGAATGTGATAGAAATGCGAAGTAGTACAGCCATTCTGGAATACGGTTTGTCAGTTTTTTACACATATGATCATGCAACTACCATATGACCTAGCAGATTTACTCCTGGGCATTTGTTCCAGAAAATGAAGCCTTATATTCATGTAAGAACTTGTACATGAATGTCCATAGCACCTTTATTTCTAATAGCACAAAACTTGGAAACGGCTCAGATATCCATTAATGGGTGAATGGTTAAATGAACTGTAGTACATCCACCATGGGCTATGCCCCAGCAATGAAAACAAATGAACTATTGGTACATGCAACAATCTGTATAACTTGCCAGGGAGTGATACAGAGTGAAAAGAGCCAGTCTCAAAGGATTACATACTCTATGATTTTGTTTATATAATATTCTTATAATGACAAAATTATAGAAATCACAGATTAGTGGTTGACAGGGATTAGGAATGAGGATTGACGTCTGAGGAGGATGCACATGATTATAAAAGGGTAGCAAAAGGGATCCTTATGGTGAAGGGAGAGTTCATTATCTTGACTATCTTATTAGATACATGAACTTACAGATGTGATAAAATTACATCGAATTAAATGCACACACATGCATATGTGTGCACTCAAACACACATACAGAAATGAGTACAAATAAAACTGGGGAAATGTGGACAAGCATAGTAGATAAGGGGGGAGGAGAGAGGAGGAAAAGGTACAGGGAATAAGAAGCATAACTGGTAGGTAGAAAATAGACAGGGGGAGGGTAAGAGTAGTATAGGAAATGGAGAAGCCAAAGAATTTATATGTACAGCCCATGGACATGAACTAATGGGGGGAATGGTGGTGGGAGCAGGGTGCAGGGTGAAGGAGGATAAAGGGGAGAAAAAAGGAACAACTGTAATAGCATAATCAATAAAATAGACTTAAAAATCAGTAGATAATATTAATTTCAATATGTTGGTTATCCTCTTGTTCCCAAAATGTTACCCTTTGGGAGCCTGGGTATAGGGTACGTGAGATCTCTCTGTATAATCTCTTACATCTGCATGTGAATATATAATTATCTCAGTAAAGATTTCAGGAAAATACATTATAAATAGTGACAGATAACTTAATTATGGAAACAAATCTGAAAATTCAAAACCAAAATAAATGAGAGAGAACCTGTACATCAGGCAGGTAAGTGGTAGAATTCCCTGGCCACCTTAGGTGTTTTGGCAGTTTCTGCCCAGAGTCCCGCGTAAAGGAGCTTTATCTGAGAACGAGTGCTATGTGTTTGCCACCGTTGTATGAAGGGTGTGTTTCTAACAATGATGGTGTGGCTTTGTGACATCTGGGGCCAGGTAAGGGTTTGAGGCAGTGCGGCCTGGTTTGTACTATATAAACCCCACCATTGTAGGCCACTCCCTGCAAGTCCAGCCAGCATCCCATTGGTGAGTAGGCTTTCATCCTAGCTGGCATCTTAAGGGGTGGGAACCATGGCTCTTCTAATAGTAGCTAATAGCCACCGAATATGTCCTAGTGCCCAGGCCTTGTGCTAAACGTTTTATGTGAATCACTTTACTTAATCTTCATCAGGGCCCCATTGCTTGCTTTTGAAAACCAGGCTTTCTGGCGCCCAGATGCCTCAACCCTAGCCTACAGGTATTGTGTTTTCCCCTTAGATCCTTACTTGATTCCTAGTTCTTCCTAGAGCAGCTGAGAGGTCCTTGGGATTGAGTCCTGAGCCTCCCTTCCCCTCAAGCGTCTCCCACCTGTGCCCCAGGATGGCTGGCCAATTAGGAAGTAGCCAAGTGTGACTCTGCAGGGATTCTCGGCTCATTCCACCCACAGCATCCTGTGGTCGCACAGTAGTGTGACAAGGCAGGGATGTTGGGTAACAATGGCTGATATCTATGGAGCATTTACTGGTGCCAGATACTGTGCTCAGCTGTGTTAGAACGCCACTCTCATACTCTCCTTTCATCCCCACCAGCATCTTGTGAAATTGGTAGGATTTCCATCCCTCTTTTTCTGATGAAGTGACCGAGGTAAAGTTGCCTAAGTGCATACAGCTGGTCAGTGGAAAGCAGTGGTCTCCACCCAGGTCTGGCTGATACAAAAGGCCACGGTTACACTCAGTAGTCAGTTTAGGGCCTAGACAGGGGCTCAATAAATACTCAATGAGCAAATGAAAGGCCACTCAATAAAGCTCACCCTGTGGCAGTGCTAGTCGATCTCAGGGTCAGAGTGCTGAAGTGCAGTAGCAAACTAGTCAATGGGTGTGATCTCAGCTTATGCTTAAAAGGCCCATGTTCTTGAAGGAGGCATCAAGGACAGAATTGTTAATGTCCGTTGAGCACCTGCTGTGCACCCAGTACTGGGCTAGGCACACTCAGGGGAACGTATCAAGGATGAATGAGACAAGGTCCCTGTTTTAGGAAACACTCAGTGTTGTTAGAAAGACCAATGTCAGTTGTGGACTTCACGGTGCATACTTTCTGTATCCATCTTGCGAGTACCCACTGCCCCCACCTTCTTGCCTCCGATTGCAATCCTAGTTGCCTGGTAAGTGTTTCCACGAACTACTGAATCAGAATCTCTGGGGGTGGACCCAGCTATCTGTGTTTTAATGAGCCCTCCAAATGATTCAGATGCCCACTCAAGTTTGAGAACCGCTGATTTATATAAAGGGCTTGGGATATAACTGGTGCCTCATAAAGGGTCAAGATGTTCATTTAAAATGATTCTGACACTTTGTAGAACTGACTAGTCAAGAAATTATGGTTCCTGAAGGAGGCGGAGTAGACTAGTATTAGTTGTATTTTAGCCAGGACCTTCTTGGATTTAGCTCTGCAAGTCCCACATCCTGGATACCCCCTCAGTCCCAGGCAAGTGATCATCCTCTTGGTAAAAGACAGTATAATGTAGACCCATGTTTTCCCAGTGTTGTCAGGGTGTCATGATTTGTCCTGGTTTTATAGATAGAAAAACTGTGACAGAGAGAGGTCCTACAGTCAGAAAGAAGGTGGTGGTATCACAATTCAAATCCAAGCCTGTCTCACGCTAAATCCTATGCTTTTAACACATTCCTTGAAGTGAAATTGCTATGTCAAAAAGTATATATGAGAAAAATTTCTAATACTGCTGCTAAATTCTTGTCCCAGAGGCATAGCACATATTTTTTATTAGGCAAATTCATTTATTTAATGCATGAAGTTAGGCAAAGAAAAATATGTGCAACTGCATAAAAAGAATCGCATTCTCATACTACTGGAACACACAGCAGTGGTAAAAAAAAATAATGGATTGTGGAAATGAACCCCAGCATTAATTGCAAAAAACATTTTGTACAGAAAAACTATACATTTTTGTGTATTTGTATGTACATTAACGCAAGGTATATATATGACAACAGCATACAAAAATGTGTTTTCCGTATAAATCTACCAACCAGGCCTCATGAACCTGCTTAATTTTTGTCAATCCAGTAGGCAGTCCTCATGTTATTTTGGGGTATACATCTTTTGACCTTGTCTAGTGTGTTCAGTTGGTTGGCAAAGCCGAGTTTAAAACTATTCCAGATGGGGCTCTCTTGGCTTAGTGTGAACTTCATTGAAGTAAAGTCCTGATTCACCTTAGAAGCTTCTGAGGGCACAATCAGAGACACATATGAAAAAGTCCCATCAAATTGGTGCCCGGTGGACCTCAGGATTGGAGAAGTCACTTTGTGAAGAAGCTTCCTGGACTTTTCTAAGCCTCCAATGCCATGTTCCTCCTCCAAGTTGCAGTTACACTTCTGGGGCTGGGCTGTTTAATGTTTAAGCCCATGAGGTTATCTAGGAAAACAAGTTTAGGAGGGTTTAGGCCCCATGCTCTAACCCTCAAGGGAATTTGTCTCTCTCCTCCCGACTCCTGGAAGAGGTGGTAAAGAGTAAGATTTGAGCTGTCACAGGAATGGGGGAGGGCAAATGAATTCAAAAGAATGAAGTTGCAGAGAGAAAAGTCCAGTCGTTGTTAATATAACAAGAACGGTTTTTGTGATGTCCATGTAACCCGGCAGCCAAGGAGAGTGGACTGGAATGCACATATGTGAGCAATGAGGACTTCACTGTCCTAGTCAGTGGGGGCAATAGATGCCATTGAGTGAGCATGTGTACTGTGTGGCTGTCACATTCAAAATGACTGAGCCAGTAGAGCAATGAATGTACATCAACTTTTGTGTTAAGCTTGAACATTCCTCCGTTGAAACTATTTGGATGATTCAGAAGGCTGCAGCTATGGGCAACTGGCGATTGGCAGCTTCATCACAATGTGCCTGCTCGTGCATTGCATCTCATGCAGAGTTTTCTGGTGACACCTCAAATTACCCAGGTGACTCAGCCCCCCTACAGCCCAGATTTGGTGCTCTGTGACCTCTGGCTTTTCCCAAAAGTAAAATCCACCTTTGAAAGGGAAAAGATTTCAAATTGTTGATGAGATTCAGGAAAATACGATGAGGCAGCTGATGGCAATTGGGAGAACTGTGTGAGGTTCCAAGGTTCCCACTTTGAAGGTGACTGAGGCATCATTGTCCTATGTACAATGTTTCTAGTATCTTGTATCTTCTTCAATAAATACCTCTATTTTTCATATTACATGGCTGAATACCTTCTGGACAGATGTTGTGTAAATGTTATAAATGTAAAGGACCATGCTGATAAGGCAAAATGGGAGCTGTACTCCTGGATAAAGCCCACAAAGAGTTTGTGACTGAGATGTGGGAAACACAGAGGTGGAAAGAAAAATAGGAATGGAGATGAAGAACTTAAATATGTATTTGAGTCTTCACACACAGATAAACACATACATATATCTTCGACTTTGATGGGAGGAAGGAAGATTCAGGAAAGATCTAGACCACAGGTGGCAAACACAAGGCCCGTGAGCCGAATCCGGCCCTCCACCTTGTTTATTCCAGCCCTGCACCTTGTTTCTACCCAGCGGCAGCGCCGAGCTCTCACTTAACTGTTAAGGAGCAGTTACATTTATACAGTCCTAAAGTTACATTCGGCCCTTGGAAGGCCACTGTGAGGCCGATGTGGCCCCCAGGGAAAATGAGTTTGATCTAGAGACTGGAGGAAGCCCCATCTCAGGTGGCTAAAATTTAAAAGAAAGGAATGTTCTGCATGCCAACCTCCAAGAAGGAAGCAGTCTGTGTGGGTTATGGATTCCTATGCTGTGACTGTGATAACTTTCTGATACGAATCTACGTGGCTGATGTCTCCCAATGTGACTCTGGACAACTAGTACTGATTGTCACTTTGGCGAAGAGAATACCATAAAATTTTTCCCTATAGAAAATTTCCAACTTTTTTGAGCTGCAATTTACATACAATGAGATTTATCCATTTTAACTGTATAGTTGGATGAATTTTAGTAATTGTATAAAATTGGGTAACCACCATCATAATCAAGTAACCGAACAGTTCTACAACCCTAAAAAACTTCCTTGTGCCCATTTATACTCTTCCAAAACACCTGGCTTCAAGCATCCACTGATTTGCTTTCTGTCACTTACTCTTTTGTGTTTAACTTCTTTCACTTAGCAAAGTATTTTTGAGGTTTATTCATGTTGTTGAGTCCATCAGTAATAGCTTCTTTCTTTCTTTAAAAGATTTTTTTATTTAGATAGAAGGAAAGGGAGGAAGAAAGAGAGGGAGAGAAACATGGGTGTGTGAGAGATATATTGATTGGCTGCATCTTGCCCACACGCAAATGGGGACCTGGCCCACAACCCAGGCATGTGCCCTGACTGCGAATCAAACCGCGATCCTTTGGTTCGCAGGCTGGCACTCAATCCACTGAGCTACACCAGCCAGGGCAATAGCTTATCTCTTTTAATTGCAGTTGTTTATCTATTTATCAGTGGATACACATTTGAATTGTTTCCAGTTTGGGACTATTTTGAATAATGTTGCTAAAAACCTTTGACTGTATGTCTTTTCTTCACATATATTTTCATTTCTTTTGGTTATATACCTAGAAATAGAATTGATGAGCTGTACGTCAAGTGCATGTTTAATTTTGTGTGTATGTATGTGTGTATATGTATATACATGTTTGTATATACGCATGTATATACATATGCACATATGTTTGTATACACACACAGATGTGTGTGTATATATACACACACCATACTGTTTTCTAAGGTGGTTGTAACCCCTTTGGATTTCCAGCAACAATTTTTATGAGAGATCCTATGCTACCCATCTTTTTTTTTTAAGATTTTATTTATTTATTTATTTATTTATTTATTTATTTATTTATTTATTTTTAGACAGAGGGGAAAGGAGGGAGCCAGAGAAGGAGAGAAACATCAATGTGTGGTTGCCTCTTGCACACCCCCTATCTGGGACCTGGCCTGCAACTCAGGCATGTGCCCTGACTGGGGATCAAACTGGTGACTCTTTGGTTCACAGGCTGGTACTCAATCCAGTGAACCATACCAGCTAGGGATCTATGCTTCACACCTTTGTGAACATGTGGTATTGTCAATCTTTTAACATTAGTCATTTGAGTAGGTGTATAGCGATATATCACTGTGGTTCAGGTTTGCATTTTCTTTTTTTTAAACATGTTTTATTGATTATGCTATTACAGTTGTCCCATTTCCTCCCCTTCATTCCCCTCCAACCTGCACACACACCCCACCCACATTACCCCCCTTTAATTCATGTCCATGTGTCATAAGTTCTTTAGCTTCTACATTTATCATACTATTCTTGCCCTCCCCCTGTCTATTTTCTACCCACCGTCTATGCTACTTATTCTCTGTACCTTTTCCCCCTCTCTCCTCCTCCCACTCCCCTGTTGCTAACCCTCCATGTGATCTCCATTTCTGTGTTTCTGTTCCTGTTCTAGCTGTTTGCTTAGTTTGCTTTTGTTTTAGGTGTGGTTGTTAATATCTGTGAGTT
>PVKU01010369.1:0-52824 GCA_004027475.1 Anoura caudifer | reverse complement strand
CAAATAAGTTTTCCACTGGTTGCTCTTCTTCTTCCCCTTCTGGTACCCCTATAATTCGGATGTTGGGATGTTTAAAGATGTCCTGGAGGTTCCTAAGCCTCTCCTCATTTTTTTGAATTCTTGTTTCTTCCTTGTTTTTTGTTTGGTTGTTTCTTTCTTCCTTCTGGTCCACTCCATTGATTTGAGTCCCAGTTTTCCTTACCATCTCTGTTGGTTCCCCATGCATTTTTGTTCATTTCACTTATTGTAGCCTTCATTTTTTCATCTAATTTGTGAGCAAAATCAACCAATTCTGTGAGCATCCTGATCACCAGGCCTTTGAATTGTGCATCTGATAGGTTGGCAATCTCTTCGTCGCTTAGATAAATTGGCTCTGGGGCTTTGATTTGTTCTCCGGTTTGAGCCATTTTTGTTTCTTTTTTTTTTTTTCCTTCAGTCTAGTTGCGGCTGTTACGTAGTGAGGGGTGGAGCCTTAGGTGTTCCCCAGGGCGGGACAGCCCAGTCACTGGGTAGTGATGCTGTATGTGGGGGCGGGGTCTGAGAGGAGACAATGGCGTTTGCTCCACTTACTCTTGGATTCCCCTCCCTTCCACCGCTTCCCCTTTGCCTGGATTATCTGTGTGTGAATGTGGGACCACCTGGTCAGCCAGCCACCTTGTGCGGCCTCACTGGTTCTGCAGAGTTGCTGCCCCGTGCCCGGGGTCTGCTAGTCACCGCCTGTGCACCTGGGGGCTGCCAGCCGCTGCTGCCTGCGTGCCCGTCCGCACCTCCGCTTTTTCCTGCCGCGACTCCGCCCCTCTTACCGGTCTGGATGAATCATTGTTGGACTTCCAAACAGTTCGATTTTCTGAGTTCTGGTTGTTTTCTTGTTTCTAAATCTTTCTTGTCCTTAATTTTGGTTGTGATAGGAGGCACAGTGTGTCTGCCTACGCCTCCATCTTGGCCAGAAGTCCTGATTTCTCAAAAGAGACCTTGCAGGAAAGAAGGGGCTGGAGAGAAATATTCGAAGTCTTGAAAGACAAGGACCTACATCCAAGATTGTTCTATCCAGCAAAGCTGTCATTTAGAATGGAAGGGAAGATAAAGTGCTTCTCAGATAAGGTCAAGTTGAAGGAGTTCATCATCACCAAGCCCTTATTATAGGAAATGTTAAAGAGACTTATTTAAGAAAAAGAAGATAAAAAATATGACAGTAAAAAGACAACAAACTCACAGTTATTAACAACCACACCTAAAACAAAAGCAAACTAAGCAAACACTAGAACAGGAACAGAATCACAGAAATGGAGATCACATGGAGGGTTAGCAACAGGGGTATGGGGGGAGGAGAGAAGGGAAAAGGTACAAAGAATAAGTAGCATAGAGAGTAGATAGAATATAGACAGAGGGAGGGCAAGAATAGTGGGGGAAATGTAGAAGCTAAAGAACTTAAGACACATGAACATGAACTAAGGGGGGAGAATGTGGGTGGGAGGGGGTGTGCAGGGTGGAGGGGAATGATGGGGGAGAAATGGGACAACTGTAATAGCATAATCAATAAAATATGTTAAAAAAAGAATTAAAGTGAAAGAAGTGAAGAAGAGAAAAAATTACCAGTTAAAACAATCAATGTTGGAAAAACTGAGTTACTATGGGTAGCAATAACATAAGGATAGAGGGAGTAACGTTTAAGTTGAAGTATATTATACATTTAACTGGTAGGTATTTTCAACCTTTCTTCTTTGTGTAAAGTCAACTTTGCGGGTGTGTGAAATTTTCCTCCTGAGGGAATTGGTAGTACTCTTTGGATGCACTTTTGCTGATTCTGCCAATAAGGAGCTATTTGTATGTGCAGAGAGCCATGGTGGAGGGGGATACCCCAGGGCTTTGGCAGGTGGGCTTTTCTATTTCTGTGGGGTATCTAAGGTTAGGTAAAAGTAGAGTCAGTAGGCACCCCTCAAGGGCAGGCTTCTATATTTCCGGATTGGGATCTTCTAGTGGATTTCAAACTTTGCTTTGTCTTGTCTCCTTTCCTACTTTTTATGGGAGTTCCAGCTGGAGCAGAACACAGGGCAACAGGAGTACATTTGCCTCAGTCTGTCTAGGGAATCACAGATGGTCATTACTAAACTGTAGCTTTAACATTCGGCGGGGGGGGGGGGGGAACAAAATTAAAGAAGAAAAACTACATATTGAGTTTTCCAGGCAAATTATTGCTTAGCGTTTTAAAGATCCTCTCTTGCTGTAAAACACTGGATTGTGAAGCTATTGGAACTGGCTAAGGAAGTCCTAGACCTTCGATACTGGTTAGAGTTAAGTGTTGTAAATAGTGCCAGTTACCTCGAGTTAGCTAATTTTTATTATTAAATCCTATTCTGTTGTTTAGTTCATACAATTTATGCTTTTTACCCTTATTTTGAACTCCATTGCATTTCTCTAGTTACCATTTCACTGTTGCATGCCAAGAGATCCCACAATAAATAACTAAAATGAGTAACATGAAAGCCAAAATTCCTATTGTTTTTCTTTTTTAATTTATTCAAAAATAAATCTTTTGAAGAATAAAACTTTTCAGAGAAGGAAGGATTTGTTTTCTGGGTATCTTACTGGCAAAGTTAACATATGCTAAGGTTTTCTTTCCCATATGTAGACTATTCAAGTATGTTGGCAATTTGACATGTTAAAGTAATTTACCCTGTAATTAAATTATTTCCCATGGAATATCATAACTTCTTTGGAGCAATAATGGGAGCAGTCATGGGGAATCCCATTTCATTTTGTTTCTTATAATGAGTAGGGAAAGTTCTTTAAAGGTATCTTCTGGAAACTCAGGTTGTGCAGTTAACACTCGGTTGCTCTGCTTTATGTCAGCACCGATGTGGTCTCACTAAGGACAGCATGACAGTGAGTTGGCTTTTTTGTGTATCACTTTCAAACGATAGATTTTAATGAGTGCCACCCAGGTTACTCTTTGACTAATATGTTGCTTTAATTATTTTAAGCATGAAAATAAAATATAATTGTTTCAAAGACCTTGGGTAACATCCCACATAAGAAGACATTCTGGGCTATTAACCAGTTGTTAATTTTGACTGTGTTTATTTAAATCAACTGGAAGCAGGCACTGTAGAACTTTATGTGTGGCCATCAAAGCCCATAATCTCCTATAATTTCAGTAAGTTACAGGGAAGTTAAAATTGGTCATGACTCCTGTGGTTACTAGAGCATCAGAGACTATCTGATTAATGTTTCTTCTTCTGATAAAATTGTGTTATTATTTTGTGAAATATGTGCAAAAATACAAGCAATCAGTAGAATTTAAAATAAAAAGATGTAAAATATAAAATCTATGTGCTGTAAAGAGCTCTACATTGTAAAGAAAGTGTTCTTTTTTATTTTTATAATTTAAGTTGTATTTGTGTTTGTTTTCATGACAAAATATTTTAACTGTAGACATTTTAATTACAAACATTTTAATTCCTCAAATAATGTTGCTATGCTTAAGAAAAGAAAATTTGGTGGTAAAACAAATAAGTTATCAAAAAATATGTTTTCTTTAGGAATTAGTGAAAGAGACATGTTTTAATAATGCAAGATGCCTTTATATTTAGAAGTTTTCATTTATGTGCTTTCAGTTTTTGGTGGGCTAACATTGTAAAAAGTCCGATACATTGTTACTTGTTGGAAACAATGTTAAATTTCACACACATAATTAGATTGATCATTAATGTAGCACTCAAAATTTTTTCTCAACTTTTTAATATGAGGAAATCTCAAATGTATAGAAAAAGTGCAAGAATAGTCAACGAACGTGCACATGTCTCTAACCTAGATCCTTGTAAACATTTGCCACAAAATGCTTTATCTTTTTCTCTGTTTTCCTGAGCCATTTGATAGCTAATTGTAGACATTATTGACACAATACTATTACCTAATATGAGGTCCATGTTAAAATTTCCCAATTGCCCCCATAACAATGTCCTTCACAACTTTTTCCCTGTTTTTTTTCTTTTTTCTTTTTCTAATCCAGTCATTGCCTTTAATTTTCATGTTTCTTTAGTTTCCTTTATTCTAGAATAGTTGCCCAGTTGTTTTTTTTTCCCAAGAGTAACATTTTGAAGAGTCCAGGCCAATTTTGGGGGTCAGATTTCCTCAATTTGTATTTATCAGGATGGTTGCCTTGTTAATAGATCAAGATGAACTTTTTTGCCCCCAGAAATACTACATAATTGATGTCCTTCTCAGTAAATTATATCAAATAATTTCTGTTTATTCCATTAAATTTAAATTTTTTTGATTTTTTTAATTGACATATAATTGATATATAGCATATTAGCTTAAAAGGTACAACATAATGATTAAATATTTGTATATGTTGTGAAAAGTTAAAAAAAATTCTAATACATAGAGACAGACAATCTGATGCCTATCTAAAAGAATGCCTTAGTTTAGGTATGTGATAGAAATTCCCCTTTTCTTGAAAGGGAATTTATTTTTACTTTTTTTTATTGTTGTTCAAGTACAGTTGTCTCCATTAAAAGACAGTTTAGAAAGTCCTTCGAAAGTACAAGTAGATATTGTAACATATTTAATTAATCTTCTATTTTGTGTTTTAATTAATACAACACTCAATATGTATTTGTTGAAAGAGTGAAAATACTGATGACTTAAAAATAACCAATTCTCAGCTTTGTCAAGGAGTTAAAATTCTTCATTGTTGCACTGCTATTTAAGTCTTTTCATGTTCTTCATTGTTTTGTTTAGGAAACAAAATGTACTAAGCTTAGAATAAACTGTTTGCAATGTCTAACATAAAAATAACCCAAGCAAATGTAATTTTAAACTGTCACTGTGTATATAGGGTCACATTATTTCACTTGCAGTCACTGGGGGTTTGTATATATCACATTTCAGTGTAATGACATGGTCAGGCTCCAGAGAAAATACCAGTCAACACAAATTTGGTTTGACTAACAAATATTTACATGTCTTTGTATCTCTAATTATTGTAATCTTTTCAGGGGTTTATGCTACACAGGCTTAATTTTTAAAAGCTTTATGTTAGATTTTAAAGGTTGATCAGTAGTAGATCTAACTGTAAAGATGATACTGGCAGCTGTCTAGATAAATGTTGGATTTAAGCCAGAGCTGCTGTGGAGAACAGGTGGACCTAAGAGCGGCGTGACGGGGCAGGCGGCTGCCTGTCCTGTGCGTGCTTTCTTGTGTATTGACCTTTTTTCTTCCCAGGTGGGTGGTGTTGACAGAAGTCAGGGTGGCCATTTGATCTCTTAAGTTTCTCTAGTCATCTGGTTGGTACATTATAGGAAAGAAAAGCTAAACAGTGCTGTCCTTCGCTTGTGTGCTGGACGCATAGCTGTGCTGCGGGCTGGGGCATGTGTTTGCTCCCTCAGTACCATGTCCTCGGTGGGCTTTTGTGAGATGGCTTTCCCCAACTGTGGGTTAAACTGCAGTTGTGAAATTCTTTGATAGGCCCCCCGCCCCCTGTGATTAAAGCTCCTTGGCCTAAGAGACCACAGTATGACCTCTAACTTCATTACAGTGCTTCCTATTTTGTATTGCAAAGGTGTTTCCCTCTAGATTATAGCGAGGTCTTCAGTCACAGGGATGATCCCTTTTCACTCTTTGGGCCCCATTGTGCAGTCTGGTGCCTAACCGAATTAAGAAAAAAAATGTGATCTCATTTGCAACATGGCAATTTGCTGGTGACAAGGTAGATAATTATTTGGGCTTTTATAACTTACAAAATCCAGGAGATTTATTTATTTATCCCCATTTATTGAAAGTTTGTTATGTTCAGGGAGGGCTGATCCACCACTGTCTCTGTCTCCTCCCCTCTGGGTGATGTCCATTTTGAGTAGCTGGGAGTCTGCTCCACACCGGTTGTTAAAAATGTGACTATATCCCTAGTTACAGGTAGTCCTGCCAGGCCCTGGGTCCTGCTAGTTGCTCATAGGCTTTGTCTCTCATCTGTGTATCTCCCATGAATCCAAGCATATGAGTTAGTACTGGCACTAGCAATGGCTGTTCTTTTGGGGCCCCAGCTTGAACTTTCCGAATTTTATCCCCAGCCTCTGACATTTTCAGGAGAAGGAGTTATCATACCAGGAGCAAAAGATGCAACAAAACTATGAAGCCTAATTGGCGACCAAAAATGGAGGTGGTTCTAAAGGCACAAATTCTCTTGATGAATGTGGAAACACCTCCTCTGTATCTAATTTTATTCTTCATGTTTGTGTTCAGTCTCATGCTCTTGGTCTTGTTTTCCTGCTTCTTAGTTTTCTCTCTATTGGAGAAAGGAGACAGGCATTATACAGCTGCTATAAAGTGGTAAAGTAAGAAGTTTGCCTGTTGACCTGACCTTTAAGATCAATTAAATATTTTCTAATTGAAGTGTTATAGTTAAAATTTATAAGTGTTGACTGAAAGTAATGGCAGTGAGAATACAAACAGTTTTCAAGTGTGAGTCTTAGTTTCGAGGACTAGTTTGTGAACTACTGGTTCCTACAGCCATGAATGGAAGTGGGCAGCTCAGTACACTGTCTTAAATGGGAGAACAAGTATTTTAAGTAACTCCAGGTTTTTCCTGATTTCATCAGGAATGGTTAAAGACTCCATGAAAGTTATTTTTCTTATTATAGAAGCAATGTAATCTCATTACAGAATACTTGGGAATTTAAAAGTATGTTAAGAAATTAAATTAAATTAAAAATAATCTATAGTCTCAACAACCAAAGATTAAACTTGTTGCCACTTTGATTATTGTGATAAAAATAAAATCTTTGTACGTCTTACAGATATTACCATTCAAGGAAACTACATTAAGCACATGCATCGATCCAACTGGCAAACTTTGATAGAATATCTACTTTGTGCCAGGCACTTTTTCAGGCAGTTGGGATAGGTTAGTGACTAAAAATGTGCTTGCTCTCATGGAGCTTACATTTAATGAGGGGAGACAGAAAAAAAGTTAAGAGATAACAGAAGGTGGTAAAGCCTTAAAGAAAAACAAAGCAGGGTATGAGATGGGGAGTGGCAGGAGGTGTCAGTGTATTTTAGCAGGGTGGGGGAAAGTCTGCCCAATAAGGTGATTTTGAGCAGAGACTCCGGACTGAGGGAATAGTAGGTGGAAAAATCCAGAGGTGGTGTGGGAGACCGATTCCTGGCTGGCCAACAATTGCAGCCACCATTTATTGTGTACTCACTGTATAGTAGGCTTTTAAAATCCATGCAACTCAGTGAAGTGGGTAATTACCATAACTCCCATTTTGCAGAGGAAACACATGCTTTAACCACTGTGTTACACTGTTAAGTGCTATGATAGAGCAGAGAGTTACAGTATGTAATTCAATTATAGGGGGCCATGACAATTTCCCAGAGGAGTTACTGCTTGAATTTATTCTGAGTGAGAGAAAAATTAGCCACCGTTGTGAAGGTGAGAAGAGTATAGAATTTTGATCTTATCTCTGGCTGTATTCCCGTAACCTATAACAGGTCCTTGCCCACAGTCATCACTCAGTAAATAGCTGTTGAATAAATGCAGGTGGAACAGCATTTGCAAAGACACAGGGACATAGAGAACAGGAGATATTCAGAAAACTGAAATTAGTTTACTTTGACAGGAGCATGGACTGTGTGATAAAAGCAGCAGGAGCTTATGGAAGAAGAAATGAGCAGAGGTCAAGTAATCCATTATTTTTTATTTTTTTATTAAAAGATTTTATTTATTTATTTTTAGACAGAGGGGAAAGGAGGGAGAACAAGAGGGAGAGAAACATCAATGTGTGGTTGCCTCTCAGGCATTCCCTGCTGGGGACCTGGCCCGCAATCCAGGCGCGTGCCCTGACTGGGAATCGAACTGGTGACCCTTTGGTTTGCAGGCTGGTGCTCAAGCCACTGAGCTACACCAGCCAGGGCAAATAATCCATTTTTATGAAAGGGCAATGGGGTACAGCACACATATCCTAAAAATTGATAAGCTATGGAGGAGATCATCTTGGAGCCTGGGAAAGGATAAGATGGAATTGGGTGGTTTTACATATTTTTTAACTTAATGAAACAAAATGTTTAAAGTTGTTTGAATATTTGAATAATCTTTGAGCTTTTGTGAGGATATTTTTGAATGCAAATATGAGTTATTAAGACTCTTGTTTGCAAGGGAAAACACTCACTCATGGGATACATTCTGGAATACACAGGTGGGTATATCAGCCTTGGCTGTGTAATAAACCCTTTCAAAATTTAGTGGCTTAAAACAACCACCATTTGGATGAGATTTAGCTTTTGCTTCTCTTGGCTGCATTCATTCACACATCTGCTCTCAGCTGCTGGTCAGCTAGGCAGCGCTGTTCCTGGGTTGGCTACTTACAGCTGGATGATGGGAAGACTGGGCCACATGCCTCTCATCAGACACCAGGCTAGCCCAGGCTTGTTCAAACGGAGGTCTCAGGCTTCCAAGAACAGCAAGAGGGCAAGCAAGCTCCAATGTACAAGTGCTTTTCAAGTCTCTTTTTGTGTCACTTTTGCCACATATCCCATTGGCCAAAAGGAATTATGTCCCAGACTCAAGAAGTGGAGAAATGGATCTCTTTTCTCAGGAGGAGCTCCAAAGGCACATTGCCAGGCAGTGGAAACAGGGAGAGGGGGATTTGTGGCTATTTGAAGTCTAAGATTGTGGATATAGCTGGGTTTAGGGTATGGACAGAAACCTGAATGGTGTTAGGTCTGCCCCTGTCATTTGTCTTGCTCTCTTGTTGCTTATCCGTGTCATTCTTTACCTTCAGACCAGCTTCTGCTTCTTCTCTGGTTTCCATGGTAAAGAAACATGGCTGCTGACAGCTTCGAACAACATATAGAACAGATCCAGGTACTCCCCAACTGACTCTCCATTGGGAAGATGCCCTTGGAGAAGGGAATTCAGAAGGGAATCTGGTTAGTTTATTAGTAAGGTACTCACCCCTGGATATGTGAACTGTGCTGGGGTGGATGGGGTGGGTGTTTTGGAAGGTAAGGTATCTGGCGTTTAAGAGCTATAATTGCTATCATCTTGTGATTGTTGGGTAGGGGGAGTGAGAAGGAGGGGCAGAGAGCAATGCCTCTGGAAAATGGTAGAGGTGGGGAGGGGTGGCTAGAGATCCATTTCATAAAGCTTTATTACACTGAGTTTTTTAAATTATATTTTATTGATTATGCTATTACAGTTGTCCCATTTCTCCCCATCATTCCCCTCTACCCTGCACACCCCCTCCCACCCATACTCCCCCCTCAGTTCATGTCCATGTGTCATAAGTTCTTTAGCTTCTACATTTCCCACACTATTCTTGCCCTCCCCCTGTCTATTTTCTACCCACTGTCTATGCTACTTATTCTCTGTACCTTTTCCCCCTCTCTCCTCCTCCTACTCCCCTGTTGCTAACCCTCCATGTGATCTCCATTTCTGTGGTTCTGCTCCTGTTCTAGGTGTTTGCTAGTTTGCTTTCATTTTAGGTGTGGTTTTAATAACTGTGAGTTTGCTGTCTTTTTACTGTCCTATTTTTTATCTTCTTTTTCTTAGATAAGTCCCTTTAACATTGCATATAATAAGGGCTTGGTGATGATGAACTCCTTCAACTTGACCTTATCTCAGAAGCACTTTATCTTCCGTTGCATTCTAAATGAAAGCTTTGCTGGATAGAGCAATCTTGGGTGAAGGCCCTTGCCTTTCATGACTTGGAATACTTCTTTCCAGCCCCTTCTTGCCTGCAAGGTCTCTTTTGAGAAATCAGCTGACAGTCTGATGGGAACTCCTTTGTAGGTGACTGTGTCCTTATCCCTTGCTACTTCTAGAATTCTCTCCTTCATTTTAATCTTGGCTAGAGTAATTATGATGTGCCTTAGTGCGTTCCTCCTTGGGTCCAACTACTTTGGGACTCTTTGAGCTTCTTGGGCTTCCTGGTAGTCTATTTCCTTTGCCAGATTGGGGAAGTTCTCCTTTATTATTTGTTCAAATACATTTTCCACTTGTTGCTCTTCCTCTTCCCCTTCTGGTACCCCTATAATTCGGATGTTGGGACGTTTAAAGATGTCCTGGAGGTTCCTAAGCCTCTCCTCATGTTTTTGAATTCTTGTTTCTTCCTTCTTTTCTGTTTGGTTGCTTCTTTCTTCCTTCTGGTCCACTCCATTGATTTGAGTCCCAGTTTTCCTCCCATCACTATTGGTTCCCTGTGCATTTTCCTTCATTTCACTTATTGTAGCCTCCATTTGTTCATCTAATTTGTGACCAAAATCAACCAATTCTGTGAGCTTCCTAATCACCAGTGCTTTGAACTATGCATCTAATAGGTTGGCTACCAGTGCTTTGAGCTGTGCATCTGATAGGTTGGCTACCTCTTAGTCGCTTAGATGAATTAGCTCTAGGGCCCCGATCTGTTCTCCCGTTTGAGCCATCCTTGTTTTTTTTTTTTTTGTTTGTTTGTTTGTTTGTTTGTTTTGGTTTGGTCACGGCTGTTACGCAGTGAGAGGTGGAGCCTTAGGCATTCACCAGGGCGGGGCAACCCAGTCGCTGGGTTGTGATGCTGGATGTGGGGGTGGGGTCCGAGAGGGAACAATGGTGCCTGCTCCACTCTCTCTCTGATTCCAGTCCCTTCTGCTGCTTTCCCCAAGCAAATTGGGCCCCTCTGGCACTGATGTCTTAATGGGCGGGCTCGTGAACATTCCAGGACCCCATGGGTCTCTCCAATGAACTCTCCTGTGAGGCTGGGAATCCCTCCCAGCACCCCAATCCCCACAAGTATTCTCAATTGGTGTTCTTTAGGCTCTATTTCCTGGTGCTGGGGCCCTGTGCTGCGCAGTCCATCTCGCTGCCCCTTTTCACCTGGCTTATCTGCACACGAATGTGACTGTGGTCAGCTGCCTTGGGCACCTCACTTGGTCTGCTCGCTGCCTCCCTGTGCTTGGTAACCACCACCTGTGCGCCAGGGACTACCAGCTACTGCTTCTTCCCACCATGACCCCTCTCCACCGGCCGCCAACTCCACCCCTCTTACCAGTCTGGGTGAATCATTGTCGGATTTCTGTACAATTCAATCCTCTATCCATTCTGGTTGGTTTTTTTTTTTTTTTTTTAATTTTTGTTGTCCTTAATCTTGGTTGTGAGAGGAGGTGCCTACACTGAGTTTTATAAATAGTAGCTTCAGGGAACTTAAAAGTAGTGACTGGAACCTTGGAGAAAGAAGGCTATAAACTTTTTACTTACCACATTTCTGACACCAAATGTGTGGTCTTTCTTTTTTTCTTTCACTCTCCAGAAACCAACTTGGGTGTCCTTCCTTTTCCTCCCCTCCTCCCCTTTCTCCTACCCTCCAATTCAAAACACTACCTGAATTTAGTGTTAGAACCCACAAATTAAGAACTCAGTCCTACAAGGCTGCTCCTACTTCAGATGCCAGTTGCAAGTCCCAGATTGTCATTTGTACTTCTGACCAACCAGTTATAAATTTGGGGGTTCCTACAACTCCCTCCTCAGGTTCAATAATTTGCTAGAATGACTCACAGAACTCAGGAAATCTCCTTCCTTGTAATTAACCAGTTTATTATTGACAATAAAACCACAGAGTATTCAGAATGCTTTGAAGAGCTAAAACTTCAGCTGTAGAAATAAGCAATGTATCTTCCCAAAATAACTGGAAGAAAAGACTCAGGAAGTAAAGAAGGAAAGTGAGCAGAACGGCTTTCTGGGGCACAGGCGGTCAGTACAGGGGCTGATGTTGTAGGCTGCTGTTTGATCCAATGGCAGGGAGCCCATTATCCACCTTGCAAAGCAATCAGGGCTCATCCTCACTGGTATGTCTTGGAGATGATCATTGCTTTTTTCCCCCTTCTCTCTTATTACCTCCCCTTAGACAGTGTTATTGTCTATTGTTCCATGTGTTGGAACTGTGTAAAGTGGATATGTTTTGTAACAAATTACCTTACCTGCTGGGCACATCTCTTGGTCTGGGTTAGTTCCTGTTTCATTAAAAATTATTTACCCTTCCTTTGAAACCTTCTGCTAATAATTTGCTAAACCATTGTGTGGCATTTCTGTCTTTACATGCAGGAGAGTGTTTATGTAATATCCTTTCCAACGTTGTTTCTATTTTCACCTTAATCTTTTCGTTGAACACAGTACTTATAACATGTATAATTTGAGGGAGTGTCAGAAATGACCATATGTAGGTACTGAACAAGGAACTAAAATCTAGAGAAAGAGATGTCAATCAGACATTTTTTCCCAAGGACAAGTGTTCTCAGTCAGTTTTTCTTCCTTTTGTATTCGACTGTCACTGACCGCTGAACGTGAGTATTCTACCCAACACCTTTTATTCTCATGTTTTCTTTTACTTGTACCATGTCCATATTTAGTTTCTTTTGAAGAAATTCTACCAGGAATGTTTCTTCAATGAGGTAGTAGATTAGAAATAGAAAACCAAAGCAGAGACGAATGAAAACAAACCAACTGTTAATTAATGTATTTTTTTTGTTTAATTTTACTCACTGAGATTCTTAGAAGCCAAAGTAAAAAAAGGAAACATAGTAAGTTATATAGGTCTTATGATCTGAATAGAGAAATCATTCTAGCTGTTCCAGTGGATTCTTTGCAGCACACAAAACATGATGACAATGACCTCTCCAGTAGCCTGGAAACAGATGCAAAAGTGACGTTCGTATGACTATTTCTTACAATGACCTTCAATAGATGATCTTGATAATAACATATGAGCACAATTCAGTAAAATCAATTTATTTCTCTTGTAACAACTCTTTTACTACTTTCTACCATTTCCTGACCCTAAAGATCCTTCCCACTTCATGTGAAATGAATATTGTAAACAAAGCAAGAACCTTTTTTCTCCATGCAAATGTATAGCAAATTATGGATTTGGTTGATTTTGATCATGATTTCTGATCATGATTTTAGATTATGTTTCATAGGAGTTATTTTTTTCTCTTTGGTTTGGGGTCATTTGGAGTCATATTGGGAAAATTAGCAGGTGTTAATTTTAACAATTATCATTATGTTGGGGGAAGTAGTAGTTAATTATCTAATGCCCCTCTCTTCTTTTCCTTATCCGTGAGAGTCCAAATTTGTTAACAGTCAGATTTCCTATAGTTAGGACCTCAAAAATGGGACAGGACTGTGCTGCTCAAAACTCTGTATGAAGAACCCTCCCTTGGGGTTGGGAGTCACCCTCTGACCATGGGAGGGGACTTGCAGTTCTAGGATGCTCTTGCCAAACCACCGGGATTCCAGGTCTGCTGCCCATCCTCATTATTTATCATCATTATTTAATGTTTTCAAAGGTCAGAGCCAAAATAAATGGTCTGCCAGTAAAAGGAGCCACACCAGCCTTTACCATAGGAGTTGGAGGCCACTTAGGTATTTAGTAGCAGTGACTTGGGCCATATTCATGTCTGATTCCATTAATCTGGCCAGGCTTCTGCCTTCTGCTGTCTTTCCCACAACTTTTTTTTTTTTGCATTCTCTCCCCTTCCCCACCATCCCAATAATAGTTACCTTGCTATGTGTTTGCTGTCCACCCATCCATCCTTCCTTTCCTTTTCTTTTTTCTTTCTTTCTCCTTCCTTCCTTTCTTCCTTCCTTCCTTCCTTCCTTCCTTCCTTCCTTCCTTCCTTCCTTCCTTCCTTCCTTCCTTCCTTTTTTCTTTCTCTTTATTTTGCCTCACATCTATAATTTATTTTTATTTTTAAATTATATTTTATGGATTATGCTATTACAGTTGTTTTGATTTTACTCCCTTTACCCATCACTCTCCATTCCCTCAGACAATCCTCACACCATTGTTTATGTCCATGGGCCATGTGTATAAGTTCTTTGTACTTTTTTCTATTTCCTATACTGTACTTTACATCCCCATGGCTATTCTGTAACTACCTGTTTATACTTCTCAATCCCCTCACCTCTTCATCTATTCCCCACATGCCCCCTGTATCTGGCAACCATCAAAATGCTCTCCATATCCATGATTCTGTCTCTGTTCTTTTTGTTTGCTTAGTTTGTTTTTTAGATTCATGTTGATAGATACATATTTTTGCCTTTTTATTGCTCATACTTTTGATCTTCTTTTTCTTAATAAGTCTCTTTAACATTTCATATAATAATGGTTTGGTGATGAACTCTTTTAGCTTAACCTAGTCTGGGAAACACTTTATCCTCCCTTCATTTCTAAATAATAGCTTTGCTGAGTAGAGCAATCTTGATCCTAGGCCCCTGCTTTTCATGACTTTGAATATTTCTTGCCAATCTCTTGTAGCCTGCAAAGCTTCTTTTGAGAAATCAGCTGACAGTTTTATGGGAACTTGCCTGGAGGTAACGAACTGCTTTTCTCTTGCAGCTTTTAAGATTCTTCATCTTTAACCTTTGGCATTTTAATTATGATATCTCCTGGAGTGGGCCTCTTTGTGTCCATCTTTTTTGGGACTCTCTGTACTTCCTGGACTTGTATGTCTATTTCCTTCACCAGTTTAGGGAAGTTTTCTTTCAAATAGATTTCCAATTTCTTGCTCTTTCTTTTCTCCTTCTGGCACCCCTATGATGTGGATGCTGGACATCTAGAAGTTGTCCCAGAGGCTGCTTATACTATCCCCATTTTTTGGATTCTTTTTAGTTCTTATTGGTGTGCATGGTTGTTTTTTGCTCTCTTATGTTCCAAATCATTGATTTGATTCTACTCTGTTGTCTTCTTATAAATTGTTCTTTATTTCAATTAGTATATCCTTCATTTCTGATTGGATCTTTTTTATGCTGTTGTCCTCACTAAGTTCCTTGAACATCCTTATAAACAGTGTTTTGCATTCTGCATCTGATAGATTGCTTCTCTCCATTTCATTTACCTTTTTTACTGAAGTTTTGGAGTCTGAGTAGGTGAATCCATGTGTGGGTTCTTTAAAGGGAACTGTTTGGGGCTGCAGCAGTTTCTTCCACATGCTCAAGCCCCGCTGGTTTTTGCAGTCAGAAGTTGTGGGAACTTACCTTCTTGGCACTGGAAACCTGGGCTGAGGGGCCTGGTGTGGGGCTATGACTTCTCACTCCAGAGATGTGCCTTCTGAATTTTTATTCAGCACATGTGGATGTGGGCCCAGCCATTCTGGTCTGTGCCCCCCTATCAGTCTGGATGGATGTAGTTTCTTTGATTCTGTAGTTGTCAGACTTCCATTCAACTCGATATCTGATGGTTCTGAGTGATGGTTGTTTTATATTTTAGTTGTAATTTTGATGTGGTTGTGCTAAAATGTGAGCTATGTCTGCCTACACTACCATCTCTCCCTCTCTTTCTCCTTTCCTTTCCTTTCCTTTCCTTTCCTTTCCTTTCCTTTCCTTTCCTTTCCTTTCCTTTCCTTTCCTTTCCCTTCCCTTCCCTTCCCTTCCCTTCCCTTCCCTTCCCTTCCCTTCCCTTCCCTTCCCTTCCCTTCCTTTTTTGGAATTTTAAGCAATGAAAGGGATTAAATTAAATGCTAATGAAAGATAAAAGGATGCAGGGAAGACTTTTTGGGGCTCATGAATTTTTGGATCCTGTTCCACCCCCAAAACTCTGCTCCTCTTGGGTATAAAGAATAGTATTATGGTCAAAAGCATAGAGCCAAAACTATGAGTTCAAATTGTGCCTCTGCCACTTACTAGCTGAGGAATTTGCTTGACTTCTCTATGCCTCAGTTTCTTTATTATAAAATGCATTTAGTAATTAAAAAAACTCCCTCATGGATTTGAAATTTGACAGTACATGCAAAGTGCTTAGAACAGTATTTGTTCAATGTGTTAGCAACTATTATTATTATTAGCCGCAGAAATATACAAAAATGTCAGTCTTATATTGAGGTCACTCTAAGTTGGAGATGTTTGGGATTTTATTTGGTGATGGATAATGGGAAAGCCCCCAAACGTCAAACCATCTAGGAAGGTGTTTTTTTTTTTTTTTTTTTTTTTTTTTTTTTTTTAAACCTGGGGACAAAATAAAGTTGTGATGACTCAGAAATGTGTGCATCCTACGACTCATGGTCAACTCCATTGTTTATTCTAACAGAAGGGATGTTTACTTCAGGAATGCAGATATCTTGCTTACCAGGGGCAGTATCGAGGCCCAGCCTCTGTTTCTGGAGGCAGGGGGACAAGGTAGACTGGACTTTGAAGCCAGACCTTTCTGGCTTTGACTCTTAGCTTAGGTTAATTTATTGATCTTTCTGTGCCTCAATTTCCTTCTCTATGAAGTAGCAATTATAATTCTGACATTTCAGCCTTATTTGGAGACTAAATAAGATAGCACATATAAAATACCCTGCAGAGTCTGGCTTGGAAAACATTTGGCATTTGTTGGCTTCCTTCCCTTCTGATTCTTCCCTGTCTGCTTAGCTTATTAAGAAAACTCCAGCACAGGAAATCATTTAGAAGAGCGCTTTCAAATTTAATGTGCATACACATTGCTGGGGTCACTGGTTAGGCTGCAGATTCTGATTTAGCAGGTCTGAGTCTGCACTTCAGGTGACACCAGTGCTGCCTCAGAGGCCCTCACTTAGGGTGATGCAGAGTGCGTTGTGTTCTCTCCTCTCTTTACAGCTCATTATTACCTGTTAGATTCATGTTAGTATTTTAATATAGTCTTACCACACATATCTGTATGTCCAGGATCATTGTTTGGATAAATATCAAAGATTGTATGTTATCATGTACCTAAGAAATTTTCTCCTCCTCATCCAGAGCAGGCAGTGGTTGAGCAGAAACCAATTGTAGATATTTTCTCAGGATCCCTATACTGGAATCCCAAACCATTTCCCACCGTGTTCTTGCCTTGTGGAAGGGCTCCTCTCAGAATCTGGGTCTCTTCATGACTCAGACTGTAGGTCAGCTAGGTTAGGGCAGTGGTCTTTTCTTCTCTTTTAGAGTTTGGAGGGAGCTGACCCAAAGACTGCGCTTCTGACCTCACTCAGCCACTCAAATATTTTTAGACCCATTTGTACCAATTACTAGCCCTTTCCAGGTTCATTACATTTATGTTCTCGCCAATGTATGCAGGTGGAGGAGATCATTGTTGGTTTTTCATAAGGCACACTTGTGAGCATTTAATGTGTACTCTGATGATTCTAGATTTTAGGAGAGTATTTTTAGATTTATTTTTGAGAATCCTCTTCACTGTAGTTTCTTTGTAGTTCATGATTTTTTAAAAAAATGTTTGAAATTATTTTTTCTTTCCTACATTACTTACCGGAATTTTTTTGGGCGGAGCCATCAGGGGCAGTTGCATCTGCTGTGCTCATTTTGGGAACTGGCTGTCTTTGTCCTCAGGCAGTTTTTCTTGGAGTAACAAGAGCAAAATTACTAATCTCTGAGTTACAGCTGTTTGTGTCAGAGATGTGAAGAAGAAATAATAACCTCCTTCTTCCTTTTGTAATTAAAGAAAGTATACTTTTTTTCTTTTTTAACTTTAGAATACCACAAAATGTCTATGAGTTAGAGCTTGGTCATCATGTTACCAAACAAAGCAAGTCTAAATCCAGTCTTTTAGGCTTAAACTGGTGTTATGCTATTTCATGAAGAGTTTCTTTTACCTGGCTGGGCTCTACCTAATAGGTTTGTCAATTTGAGGAAGAATTTGAAAATAGCCCCAGGTAAGAACCCAGGTTTTTAAAAAGTTAAGGTGGAGAAGGATTGAAGGGAGAGAAAATATTTGAGTTAATGAACATTCAGGGGGGGCCATTAGTATTTTCACCTTATCTAGCTATATCAGTCAGGCTCACGATAGAAAATAAATGACACGCTCAAAAATAAAGGATAATTTATTGCATAGGGACTATTTATAAGTGTGTAGGTATAGAGAAAAACCAGGACTAGTTATATCTGAGTTGTTATTGTTCTTGGGCCTTAAAGTGACCTTGGCAGGGAGGGAACCTGGCCTCACTGCCCTCCCAACTCCCTGCCAGAGTTCTCTCTTGGAGGAATCCAGTGGGAAGCAGAGTGCAAGGAGCTTCTCGATAGAGCTTACGTTGTGCTGCCTCCTGAGGCAGCAGGATGGAGGTGGGTGGATAGCAGATCTGGAGGGGCAAATTATACATCAGTTTTATACTTTCTTTTGAAAGACTGGTTCACCTGAAGACAGTGTCAGTATTGTGAACTCCTTGAGGGAGGACGCTGGCCTGTCCATTTGTCTGTAGGACATTATTTAAATCATTGTTGAATGAATGAATGGGCTGTTCATTTCCTTCCATTCTCTTGACTTGCGTTTCGGAGGCTGTCTGGGTTAGAGTATGTGTTCTGAATAGCAATAGATGAACATTTCCTAGCTAGGTGATTAGTCTACTTTTCACAATATCATTAGTAAATCTGCTAAACAAAGATGGAGTTTACTGTACTAATAATGTCTTGAGTCATTTTGTATTACTATTGTTTTTTGTAAATATCCATGTTTAGCTAGTATATGCATTCATGAATCTTTAGCCCTTCTTAGTGACTATGAAATCTAACCCTGTAATTTCTGCTCTTACTAGAGCCTTGCTGGCCAGCAGATGGGTAAGGCATTTAATTTGGGAGCCCACTTGACTTTTGGTTCTTTCCTAGCCTGCTTCAGGAGAAGAACCAACACAAAGGACTAAATTAGCCTCATTATCTTCAGAAGCTTAATTTCTTGAATTAATTAATTAAGTAATTAATTATTTTTCCCCATTACCATTTGGTTCCTTTATACCCTCCTCTCCCTGGCAATCACCACACTGTTGTCCATATCCATGAGTCCTTTTTCTTTTTGGCTTAATCCTTCCTTTAAAAGAAGGTCTATGAATAATGCCAGGTTTCTCTTAACTGTCCAGAGAGCAGAAATCAAAATAAGAAATGAGTTTATTGGCTACAAACTTTGAAAAAGTTTCTCATGCAGTCAAATTATCTTTGCTAATGGTTCTGAGACATTAGTATTTTGCAGGAAGGAATAGAGCTAAATGTCACAAGTGAGTTAGTTTGGTGGTTCCTGAAGCAGAAGAAAATACATTGATGGGGAAAGGACCAAGTCTCTTGGTTAGAGCTTTGTTGTTCTTGCTTGAGGGTTCTCACATTGCACGTATGTGTGGTGGGAGATGAGAAAAGTAGGCAGGTCTCAGAATCCCTCAGGCATCAGGGGAAAAAGATAATATCTTTTGCTAAATAGAATTGGGTCCTGGAACTTGATTTGATCTGTCCTTGAAGTTAACTTCCGATAGACTTCTTTCCACATTTTGTTAATGTGTTTTTGACAGCTCCTTCTTATTTTCATGAACTCTTTTGATATTTTTTATAATTTAAGTTTGTGTGGAGTGTTGATTTAGTGTTTATGAAAATCACTCTGCCTGATTATAATGCTTGGAGGACATTTTATGGCTCTATTTCCAGTGTCCCCAATGACAGAAAAGACATGGCAGGCTCACATGTCTCCCTCACTTCTCCCAGAATGACAGGCATTCTCTGTTTCCATTTATTTCTTCTGCTGTTAAGATTCCTCTATCAATGATTCACTGAGTTCAGGTCATGCCATCTTTGGCTAAGGCTATGGGCCTATCTCTGATTTTTGCTTATGTCAGAAGCAAGTGTTTCCTTCAACAGGATTTGACATTAAACAATATCAACAACAAACTTTGTTTGTAGTTTCTTCTAATCTTATAACCATCTAGGATTTTACCTTTCTGCTTTTAGTATGGGTGCCAAGGGCTAGGGCCACTCAGGAAGCCAGCATGTGGGCCTACAGTGGAAGTTTACACTACAAGGATGTTTTGTTTGGCAGGCAGGGAAACCCTGCCTCCTTCCCCATTTAGCCTGAAATGCTTTAAATGGAACATACTCTCTCCTGATTGCCTCAGGGTCCATTATTTTGTATTGTTGAATTGGTTTCCCAAGGGGCATCAGAATCTTTTAAGTTCTCTTGCCTTGAACACTTTAAAAAAATGGTCCCGCTTGTTAGGGTGATCATCTCATAAGTTACATAAATGTCTAATCACTATGTTGTACACCTGAACCTTATATAATATTGTATATCAAGTGTAATTGAAAAATTAAAAACATATTTAAGACATAAAAAAACATAATTTGACCCATTCAAAAATAAAATAAAAGTAAAAATAAAAATGGTCCTGTATTCCAGAATAATTATACCCATCTTTATATTTGGTTGGGGACTTAGGTATTCACTTGTATAAATCAAATAATTCCTAGTTTATGATGTAAAAATAATAAAATTAACAATTGTATAGTGCTTTAGAGTTCATGAAGTATTTAATCCATTGGGTCATCACAATAATCCTGTGGGTAGGGAGGGGGGTATTTTTCTCCATATTGTGAATAAGAGGTAATGTAGCATGGTGATTAACACTATGGTCTCTGGAATTAGACAGTTGGAATTTGAGCTTTAGTAATTACTAGCCTAGTTGTAGCTTATGAGCCCACTCAGTTTTCTCATCTGTATGTGAGGTGGTAACTATCTTATAGGGTCATTATGAGAATTATATAATTCATGCCACACAATTAGAATGGTACCTGGTTCATAGTTAGTGCTCAGAAAACCTTACCTGATAAAACTATTATTATTATTAACAAAATATGAAGAAATGGAAACTTGAAAAAATTAAGCAATATATCTAAGGTAACAGAGTTAATTGGCAGGAGAATTGGGACTTTAACCAAGATATGGAATCTTCTGGTACTGGTTTCTTTCCTCTGTGTTTACTAATGAATTCCTCATGCATTCTGGGGGCAGGGCACTGAAAAATTGAGTCATCCATTCTTTCTTATTTCAAATTCCTTATTGTCATTTTCCTTTTGTTTCCTCACACTTAAAATTCTTTGGTCTTATCTGTCCAGCCACGGGTTCTATCTGTTAGAATTCACTGTGAGAGGTAAGCAGCAAGGTATGGGGATGTCCACAGCCCCTGCAGGTGGTGGACTCTCGTTGACAAAGAGATACTGATGACTTCTGGGGTCCCTTTGAATTCTGTCTACATAGTTAGTCTGGAAAAATCAACATCCCATTTCTATTAAAGTATACAGTTGTTGCTACACATCAAGAGATTTAAAAAATAATAAACTCTATTCTGATCCATTGATTGATATGTCTGTTCTTATGCCAGTACCAGAGTGTTTTGATTACTGTGGCCTTGTAATATAGTTTGATGTCAGGTATTGTGATCCCTCCTACTTTATTTTTATTTCTCAGAATTGCTGTGGCTATTCAGGGTCATTTATGGTTCCATAAAATTTTTTGAAATGTTTGTTCTATGTCTATGTCTATGTCATTGGTATTTTAATAGGGATTGCATTGAGTCTATAAATTGCTTTGGGCAGTATGGACACTTCAATGATGTTAATTCTTCCAATCCATGAACACGGTATGTGCTTCCATTTATTTGTGTCTTCCTTAATTTCTTTCTTCAGTGTTGTATAGTTTTCTGAGTATAGGTGTTTTACCTCCTTGGTTAGGTTTATTCCTAGGTTTATTTTTCTTGTTGCTATAGCAAATGGGATTTCCCCCCCAATTTCTGTTTTTGATGTTTCATTGTTGGTGTACAAAAATGCCTTCTATTTCTGAATGTTGACTTTGTATCCCACTGTTTTGCCAAATTCACTTATTAGGTTGAGTAGTTTTTTGGTAGAGTCCATAGGGTTTTCTATGTGTACTATTATGCCATCTGTAAACAGTGACAGTTACTTCCTCCTTTCCAATTTGGATGCCTTTTATTTCCTTTTCTTGTCTGATCACTGTGGCTAGGATTTCTAATACTCTGTTAAATAGAAGTGGTAAAGTAGAGAGTCCAGGAATAAACTCAAGTCTCTATGATCAATTAACATTCAACAAAGGGGGCAGAAGCATAAAATGGAGTAAAAATAACCTCTTCAACAAATGATGTTGGGAGATCTGGACAGCTACATGCAAAAAAAATGAAACTTGATGACCAAATTACACCATACAAAAAAAATAAACTCAAGGTGGGTAAAAGACTTACATATAAATTGTAGCACCATGAAAGTCCTAGAAGGGAATATAGGGAGGAAAATCTTAGATATTCCATGCAGCAGTATTTTCACTGATATGTCCCCTAGAACAAGGGACATAAAGGAAAGAATAAATAAGCACAACTTCATAAAAATAAAAATCTTCTGCACGGCTAAAGAAAACATCAGCAAAATGAAAAGGGAACTGACTATATGGGAGAATATATTTGCCAGTGATACCTCAGACAAGGGTTTCATCTCCAAAATATATAAAGAATTCACATGACTCCACTCCAGGAAGACAGATAACCCAATTAAAAAATGGGTAAAGGACCTGAGCAGACATTTCTCCAAGGAGGACATACAGAGGGCCCATAGACATATGAAAGGATGCTCAGCATCACTAGCCATCAGAGAGATGCAGATTAAAACCACAATGAGATACTACTTCGCACCTGTCAGAATAGCCATCATAACCAAATCAACAAACAACAAGTGTGGGAGAGGTTGTAGAGAAAAGAGAACTCTAGTACATTGTTGGTGGGAATGCAGACTGGTGCAGCCCCTGTGGAAAACAGCAGGGAATTTCCTCAGAAAACTAAATATGGAACTGCCTGAGATTATACCCAAGAATCCTGAAACACCAATCCAAAAGAACCTATGCACCCCAGTGTTCACAGCAGCACAATTTACCATAGCCAAGTGCCGGAAGCAACCTAAGTGCCCATCAGTAAATAAGTGGATGAAAAAAGTGTGGTGCATTTACATGATGGAATACTATGCATCAGAAAGAAAGAAGGAGCTCCTACCCTTTGCAACAGCATGGATAGAACTGGAAAGCATTATGCTAAGTGAAATAAGCCATGCAGTAAAAAAACAAATACCATATGATCTCACCTATAAGTGGAACCTAATCAACAAAACAAACAAGCAAGCAAAATAGAACCAGAGACATTGAAATAAAGAACAAACTGACTAACTAGAGGGGAGGTGGGAGGCGATAACGGGGGAACAAAGGGAATGGGTCATCAAGGAACATGTTTAAAGGACACATGGACAAAGCCAAAGGGGGGTAGGATTGAGTGTGGGAGGTGGGGGTGGATAGGGTGGGAGGGAGTGGTGGTGGGAAAATGGAGACAACTGTAGTTGAACAGCAATTAAAAAAACCTGGTAAAAAAAGAAAACAATAAGCTTATATATCTCTTGACGCTTCAATTTTTTTCCTCTTAAGAGGGAGAATACTTAAATTTGGGGGATCTCATTTGTCCCTCACACCCTTTGAAGGTAGTGGGGAAAAAAAGTTGATGTTATTGCCATTTGTCAGGGACAGGGCTTGGGAGAGAAGGAATTAAAGTCCAGTGTGAAAAGCACACAGGCTTTGGAGTCACGCAGATGAGGTTCAGTTGCTGGCTCCTCCATTTTCTGTTATGTGTTTATGTGTTCCAAGACCCATTTTCCTCATCTGTCTAATGAGGGTAAGCAGAGGGTTGTTTGGAGGCCTAAGCAGATAATGCTCACAAAGCAAATAAACTGCATGTAAATGTGGCTGTTCTTGTGGTTTTGTGTGTGGTGTGACTTTTCACATTAGCCCAGGGTCATAGGTGGGAACCCAGGTCTCATCATTCCTCACTGAGTGCTGAATGAACTTCTTCACCAGGGTTTATTGTTCATTTACATTTTAAAATCCAAGGCCTGTTTTGGGCAGGTCACCGGTTCTGTGTTTTCAGCTCACCACATGCAATGCCCATTATGTCAAAATTCCAAATTTACCTTGTGCCACAAGGCGAAGTTAATGTTAGTGAATTCACATGACCCACAAGGAATATAACACAAGTTCTGTCAGGTAGTTTTAGGGGCAGCTTTTCTCAGAAAGTGAAAGTAGCAGGTGTTCGTTGAGTATTTGCTACAACACTGTGTGACATAGGGGATACAAAAGAAACACTTTATTTGTATCTAGTAGGACTGACAATGTTTTGGGGAAATGTGATATCATTGAAACCTGACATGATTAAAGAACAATAATAAACACTATGTGATTCAGTCATGTTAGTTAAGTGGGCTCTGATGTGGGCACTGCATGGACTCTCATAGACTGGTGGATCAAGAGACAAGTAAACCCACACTTAAAGCCGGGTTTGATAAATGAGAATGAAGTTCGTACAGGGAGTGCAGAGGAGAGGTTGTGTGGTATGTGTGGATTCGGGTGGTGGTGTGGGCTGCAGGGGAGGTGATGCTTAAATTGATCCTGATAATAATGGAGACCCTGGACAGAAGAGTACTGAGTGACAAGGACAGAAAACCACATTTTTAAAAGCACTGAAGGATGAGAGAACCTGGGGGTGATGAAGAATAGTATTTGTTCTGTATTCCTGATGGTCCGAGCTTAGGGTTTGCTGGGTTAGGGGTGGCAGAGCAGGCTGGAGAAGTGAGTAAGGGATAAGTTATTAAAGACATTGTGTGCCATGCTGAGGAGTCTGAGCATCTAGGCATTGGCAAGGGATGACTATATCAGTGTTTCAGAATGATCACTCTCGGATGATCTTCCAGTAAAACAGGTGAGAAATAGGGCCTGGATCAAGTCTTAGAAGAAAGAAAAAATGAATGAGTGAATGAATGAATGAATGAATGAATAGTAGAGTGAGTAAATAGATGTACTCACTATGTTGTAGGAGTTCAGGGTAAGGGGATGTTATAGTGGGAATTTGAGGGACACTCTGTGATGGGGGAAGATTTGAGTGGCCAGCCCAATGACTTGCCTATAGTAGACAGCCAATAAGCTGGGTATTGAATGGCAATAGGATTTATATGAGAGAAAGACTTAATGTGTGAAATGATAAAGGAGACAAATCTAACTGGAAAGGAGTGGTACACATATACACACTGGTTGTACGATTTTTAGAAGACTGAAATGCTAGGTTAAGGAGTTTGAACTTAATTAATTGATAGGAAGCCATTGAAGATTCTTAAACAAATATTTTGACATTTGGATTAGAAATATGTTCATATTTTGGTCCTCTTTATCTTGGTAGTGAAGATGTGTCTGGTGAGATGACACTAGTTCTGATTCTTACATTTAATGGAATCATGACAGAGACAGCATTACTTGGGACTGGGAAATAAAGTCAGATGAACCCACTTTGACTGTGGGGAGACTGTGGAATGTCCACTGTCAGGTTATAAGGGACGCTGAGGCAGAAATGAATCAGTGCCCATATGAGACTTTTGGTGACACCAGTCTAAAGAGGGATGGAGCGAATAGAAAGGTGAGAGAAACTGCTTGCCATGTGGAGTCATTTAGGGGTAGTGAGTACATGGTGTGCATGATCATTATCTCCTTCCATCCCATAACAGGCATTAATTGACCCTATTGAGCTCAATGTTAGTCTTGGAGTTGTTGTTAACACAGTGCTCCAGGCAACTGCTCTCAGTTGTTCACAGCTGGCAAACCTATCTGTCATGTCTGGAATAAGAAATGAATGAGAAATAGATTATAACTGTACTCACAGTGGGAACCAATTTTACTTTTCCAGGTGGAACTTGCGGAAATCTGTGCCAGGAGTGAGCGTTATATTGGCACCGAAGGAGGAGGGATGGACCAGTCCATATCATTTCTTGCAGAAGAAGGAACTGTAGGTGGCATTGAGCTCTTTGGGAGTATCAACTAGGGGAAGTTCACCCACAGAAAAAGGCTATGAGATCCCCAGGGTGCTTAGTTTGGGGAAGACTATTCTGTTAAACTCTGTTGTAGGGTTGTATTTCTCAACTCTTTTGTAACCCACAGCTACCACCACTTCACCTCTTCTGTTTCATGTTGATCTCTACTCCCTTAGGCTCCCAGAATTGTACCTCAAGTCTGTTTTCCTCTTGTGTGTAGATTTTTTTTTCTTTCTAATTCATTGTTAAGATGAGATTTCTCAACTCCCTAGTTATTGAGACATCTTTTTCTTCTCTTGTCCCAAATCACTTCATCTTATGGCATTTTCATGTTGGTTTTAAACCCAAATGTTACTTTCTTACCACATATATTCACAACCCCTCTTTTTGTAATTTACTCTTTGGTATCATTTTTCTGTGTCAACATTTTTGAGACTTCAGTGGTGAAGAAAAGAATGTTGACAGTAACCCAGGAATGAATTCCTTAGCTGGATACCACTTCCCCTCGGCTATCACCTTCCTTAGGCAGAACAGAGGTTTGGGTCCTTGGTCTTAAACTGCCCATCTCCAAAGTGGAAGCAGACATGTCTTTAAAATCTTTTCTTAGTTTTTCATCAGATTCCTACAGGCTTGGCTATTTTCCCAGAATACCTGTATTTTTTCTTATTAATAGTATTTGTTGTTGATTCCCTTAAGCCAAAGGCATGAGGCATGAGTAAATTTGGTTTAATGCTAAGCAAATACTCTGGGCATTTTGGACGAGACCTGACAAGCAGGCATATTGCTAACATCAGGCAAGAGTCATGATGTTAATGTGAGTTAGATACTGAATCTGAACAAAGTCCCAATTTGTTGGGCTTGCAAAGCACTTCACTATCTGGCTCCTGCTTTACCCTTCCTATCTACCCTCTCGCCACTCCTCACCCCTCAAACTCTAAGTAGCAGCTAACTTTCAATTCCCAAAGCTCTGTTAACACCTCATGGTGTTTTCCACCTCTGCACTTACCTGTGCTCTTCTCTCTTCTTGACATCCTAATTTGGCAAAGAAACCATTTGCCTGCCCTACTTTTGCTTATCCTTTAAGCCTTAGTTTAAATTTCCCTTTTTTTCAAAGGAGCCTATACTAGGCTATACCTGATCAGGCACTTCAAGTACGTGTCAGTATAGCACTCTGCACTTCACTACCATGTAACACAGCCTGGAAATGTACTTGTCTACTTGACTGCCTTTCCCACTAGATTGTAAGCTGTATGAGGGTAGGGACAATCTGTCCTGTTCACTGTTGCATCTCTAATATGTAGTGCGGCAACAGGAAGTTAGTAAATAATATTTGAAGGAATCAATGCATTTTTAGGAAAAAAATTACTAAGATATATAAGTGCATAAATGGTTAACCATTTTCTGAATTCTAATACATCATATCTTACGTGTTGTATTTCCTCCAATAGGCCAAGTTGATTGAATTTAGTCCTCTGAGGGCAACTGATGTGAAACTCCCAAGTGGAGCAGTGTTTGTGATTGCCAGCAGCTGTGTGGAAATGAATAAGGCAGCAACCTCCCATTTCAACACCAGGGTGATGGAGTGTCGACTGGCTGCAAAGGTAGGGACTTGGCAAACTAGTGACACTTAAGTAAGCTTTCTCTTGTTCTTCTTCTCTTTGCTCCCTATTACTTTGTCTCTTTACCTAAAATTTAGGGAAACATTCTGATTGCAGCAATGTTCTAACAGAAGGTCTTTGGGTGAGCAATCCAATTCCAAACTCAGGAGATAAATAAGTCTATAGGAGTGCAACCTTTAGCTATTGAGAAGCTGTATGAACTTCACGGTCGTGTCTTTTTGGGTGGCACTGGGTCAAAGAGGACAGCTTATATATGTGAGACACAGGCAGTGGGTTAGGTCTATAGGTGGAAAGACAGTTGGAGGTGATTGATGGGGAGTGACCATAACTGCTCTTGTTTCCTCAACAAAAGTGACAGCAGCCTCACCCCGTGGTCTTCTTACATGAGCCATTTTGCACTGGGCCATCACTGGTTACTTTAAAAATATGGGCCTGTTGTAACCCTCCCTGTGCCCAGAAGACTTTTATGTGTCTACTAGGGAAACACAAGCCAGAGCAAGTCCTGGCATTTCTTTGTTCCATGGTTTAGAAGACCCTTGCCAGTCAAGCCTTAAGTCTGCTTAGGAAGTCTGAAGAGCAGCATACAAAAGGATATAGAACATAAGAATAGAGAGAGTAAAGAGTTAAAGTTATGGGGGTAAAAATTCCCTTTGTAAATTACATAAATGTCTAACCACTATGCTGTATACATGAAATTAACAGAAAAATATTAAATGTCAACTATAATTGAAAAGTAAAAAAAAAAAAAGAGAAAAGAAAGAAGAAATAGAAGATGGTTAGCGTGTGATCAGGTGGTATGTAACCAGGGCTCCAAAACATGACACAGAAATTAAATGTTATGGAAGAGCCAGAAAAGCTCATGACATAACTAGAAAGTTGGAGAGAATTGAGACTGGGAGCTGCGCAGTGGAATCTGGGGAGCTCCATTGTGCTTTCTCCCAACCATTCTTCAAAAAGCAGTTAGAATGATGGTTTGGAAATTTAAATCTGCTCAGGTAATTCTCCTGCATAACACCTTTCAAAAGCTCTATTTCATTGGAATGAAGTAAAAATCCTCTTCAGCCCCTGGCATTGTGCTTAGGCTGAAGTAGGCACAGGGTAAACATTTGTTGAATAAATGAATGACTACTCCCTGTGTACCTGCCCAGTTTCACAGTTTTTTACAAGTACATGTTGTGTGCCCAGCCCTGGGCTAGTTACCCTGGAGATGTGTAGGGTGTAGTTCTCCCTTTTAACTGACTTGCTCCTTCACCCCTTACCTTACTCTCACCCCCTGAGCTTTGTGAGGTTGAGGAGAGTAGAGATATGAGGAACCAGAAAAAATAAGAGCTTTTTTTCCTGGAAAACTTTGGAGTTAAACCTTTTTTTTTTAAAGAAAAATAATTTTCTTCTAAATTTAAAATTTTTTAAATTTGGAATTTGCTCATATAATTTCTAAAAATTATGTAAAAGATGTGTTTTAATATTAAACATGCAGAGTATTTAATTAATATATATACGAGAAGAAGTAGTACAGTAAACTTTTCAATACCAAGGCTTCAGTGACCTTTACTTTTCCTTTAGGAGAAGCTTCCTCTTTCAGGAGATGGAAGAAATTAGTGTCTTATTTGTTTCAGGGCTTATTCATGTTGGCTAGTTATTTTGTGGTCAATGAGTAAGTGTTGCCTTCCTGAGGAGACCTCAAACATACACAACATTGTTTACAAAGTTTTATCACGAAATTAGGTATCCTCTAAGAGATCCATACATGAGCTAGAACAAGGATGAAAATGTAAAATTGCTTCATGTTGTGACTACGCTCTTCCAAAGATTCAAGAAGAAAGTGAAGAATAAAATTTCGGTGCTGAATCTCTGTAGGGAAAGTTGTCAGGATAAGGGGCATGTCTTTTGAGAGTTAACTATAAAAAGTGCATCTCTTTTGAAAGCAGTAGCTGAAAACCTTAATTCACTGCAGAAACTCCTGTTCTTGAGGATGGCTTCTGAGTTTAATGGTACAACTCCATATGTGTTTTAGAGGAACTTTGGTCAGCAAAATTGGTGTCTGAATTTGGCTTTTTGCCTCATGCTCCTCACAGTTGTTGTAGATAAAACACATTTTTAAAAAATACTCTGAATTTTTCTCTTTTTAAAGATATGTAAGGAAAAAAAGTGAAAGACTTTATTAAGGTGGAGAATGTTTTCCAAACCATGTTGCAGCAAATCGCTGAATCCACGATTATGTATAAAGAGGAAATAAAGATAAAATTGCTAACATCATCTACACACACAGATCTGGATGTTAAGATTATGTTTTTGCATAGGATTATGGGCTAGAATTCTGCTAAGCATATATTCCTTACAACATGGTTCCATTTTTCCATTTTCAGTAATTTGTGAATGAATATGATTTTTGTTTGGAAATGGCCTCATTAAATCAGGAACTAAACTCCCATATTAAAAAGGTAAAGAAGCTTGTCTAAATCTGCACAAACTTTGTTTTCAGAAAATAAAATGAAGTGTCAGTGGAGAAATGCCTTCTCAGGATAGTGTTGAAAATGAGACTGATTAGATAAAGTTGCATATGCAAAAACTGTAATGAATAATATTTTTCTTCTTCATTTTCCTCTCTGCACCTCTATTTTGAAAATAAGTACCTTTTATTCTAAGTACAGGGAAGTACACTAAATCAATAAAGATGGTTTTACTTTGTTTTGCCTTAATGTTGATAATTTCTTCTATTCTTTAAAAAAAATCTTACTTCAGTTGTTAATATACAATATTATATTAGTTATATTAGTTTCAGGTATAAAATATAGTGATTTGACCTTTTATACCTTACAATGGGATCAGCTCACTAATTCTAGTAATCATCTGTCACCATGCAGACATCACAGCATTATTGACTGTATTCCCCCTTGCTTTTTTTACTCATCTCCCTACCCCCTCCCTTCTGGTAACCATCCCTTTGGTCTGTCTTCTATTCTATTCTATTCTATTCTATTCTATTCTATTCTATTCTTTTTTATCCTCATTGGAGGATATGCTTATTGATTTTCTTTTTAGAGAGAGAGGAGGGAGGGAGAGAGAGAGGAAGAGAAACATCAATATATGCATGTGGGAGAAAAATATTGATTGGTTGCTTCTTGCATGCACCCCGACGGACCAGGGACTGAACGTACAACCTAGGTATGTGCCCTGACTGGGAATCAAACCCTCAACCTTTTGGTTTATGGGACAACACTCCAACCTACTGAGCTATACTGGCCAGGGCTCTATCTTTTATTCTCAAATTTTCTTTCTCTCCTTCTCTCTCCTTCCCCCTCCCCTTTTTCCAGCAGGTTCCAAAAACTAATTGATGTAACATCATTAAAAGTCAGTCTTGTAGAGCCATTTGGACTAAATAAAAGCAAACTGAACAGAGATTTATAATCATCACTTGCGTAAATGATATTTTTAAAAATTAATTTAATTTTATTTGATTTTTATTTAATCTTTATTGTATTTTTTCATTACCATTTAGTCCCCTCATACTCTCCCTTCTTCCAGCAATCACCACATTGTTGTCCATGTCCATGAGTCCTTTTCCCCTTTTGTTCAATCCCTCCACCCTCTAACCTCCCCTCCACTAGCTGTTATCCTGCCTTCCATCTATGAGTCTGGCCCCATTTTCCTTGTTAGTTCAGTTTGTTCATTACATTCCACATGTGAGTGAAATCATATGGTTGTATAAATGATACTTTTAAGTGAAGCACATTTTTATGTTCTTAAACTTACCAAGTGGCCAGCCATCTTTGATGAGCACAAAATTTTTCATATTTTACATGTATTCAGTGGCTACAACTTTTCCAGAAATGTTTTATGTCTATAAAAGAGAATATCCTTTAATTATATTGAGGGATAAAATGTGTTATGCCAATAATAAATATGAGAAATCAAAAAAGGAAGAGAAATTTTAGTACTGCTTTTTGCATACCCTGAGCTCCTTGTGGCAACATGTGAAGCAATGCAGAGTTTCATGTGGGCCTTTGACACTTCAAGGAAAATTTGCACTGTGATTCCTTACAGAGCCTGTTTGGTCAGAGGCCATCACACATCCAGTTTTTTTGTTGTTGTTGTTTTTTTTTTTAGCTCCTGCTACTTAGTGGTCAATATGGAACTTATTCTCTGTCCACCGATAGACTGTGAGGAAAAGTGGGCATAACATTCTCAGGGCTTTGGCAGTTTCCTAGAATTTGAGTGAGGAAAACCCAAATACCCCAGAATGTAGCCAGTTTCATTGAGACTGCTGATTCAGTTGAGCACACTCTGCCAGAACTCTAGTGTGTAGAATTCCTAGCCTGTGAGTCCAAGCTGAAGGGCAGAGGATGCACAGACTGGGGAACAGGGTTGGTGTGTATGGTGGGCCAGGTGGTGGCAGGGCCTTCAGTGCTGTGCTGAGGATCATCCAGGCTTGGTCCTGTAAGCAGCAGGAGCCACTAGTGTTTTTAGCAAGGTATTTTGGAAATATTAATCTGGCAGCAGGATCTTCTGCCTTGGATCTTAAAGTGTCAGTGAGGATGGGATAAAAAGGGAGGGATGTGACAGATACTATGACTGGACCTACTAAAGAGTCAGGTTTAAGGCTTTCTTTTTTCATTTATTTTCTATTTTTATTTTTATTTTAATTGTTGTTCTTGTACAGTTTTCTGTCTTATACTCCCATCCCAGTCCACTGACCCAACCCTCTCCACCTCCCACCCATATCCAACCCCCCTAGTTTTTGTCCATGTGTCTTTCATACTTGTTGCTCCAAACCCTTCCCCTTTTCCTCTGAAATTCCCTCCCCTCCCCCTTCTGGTGACTGTCAGCCTGTTCTCAATTTCAGTGTCTTTGGTTATATTATGCTTGTTTGTTTGTTTTGTTGATTAGGTTCCTGTTAAAGGTGATATCATATGGTACTTGTCTCTCACTTCCTGGCTTATTTCGCTTAGCATAATGCTCTCCAGTTCCATCCATGCTGTTGCAAAGGATAGGAGCTCCTTCTTTCTTTCTGCTGCATAGAATTCCATTGTGTAAATGTACCACAGTTTCTTGATCCATTCATTTACTGATGGGCATCTAGGTTGCTTCCAACACTTGGCTATTGTAGATTGTGCTGCTAGGAACATTGGGGTGCATAGGTTCTTTTGGATTGGTGTTTCAGGGTTCTTAGGATATAATCCCAGCAGTGGAATTGCTGGGTCAAAAGGCAGATCCATTTTTAGTTTTCTTAGAAAATTCCATACTGCTTTCCATAGGGGTTGTAGTAGTCTGCAATCCTACCAACGGTGCACTAGGGTCCCCCTTTCTCCACAACTTCTCCAACACTTGTTTGTTGCTTTGTTTATGATGGCCATTCTGACTGGTGTGAAGTGGTATCTCATTGTGGTTTTAATTTGCATCTCTCTGATAGCTAGTGATATTGAGCATCTTTTCATGTGCCTCTGTATGTCCTCCTTGGAGAAGTGTCTGTTCAAGTCCTTTGCCCATTTTTTAATTGGGTTGCTTGTCTTCTTAGAGTGGAGTCATGTAAGTTCTTTATAAATTTTGGAGATTAAACCCTTGTCTAAGGTATTATTGGCAAATATGTTTTCCCATACAGTTGGTTCCCTTTTTATTTTAATACTGTTTTCTTTAGCCACGCAGAAGCTTTTTATTTTGATGAGATACCATTTGTTTATTCTTTCCATTATGTCCCTTGCTTTAGGGGACATATCAGTAAAAATATTACTGCATGAGATATCTGAGATTTTCCAGCCTATGTTCTCCTCTAGGACTTTAATAGTGTCACAGCTTATATTTAAATCTTTTATCCACCTTGAATTTATTTTTGTGTATGGTGTAAGTTGGTGCTCGAGTTTCATTTTTTCGCATGTAGCTGTCCAGTTCTCCCAACACCACTTGTTGAAGAAGCTATTTTTACTCCATTTTATGTTGCTGCCCCCTTTGTCGAGTATTAATTGACCAGAGAGACTTGGGTTTATTTCTGGGCTCTCTGTTCTGTTCCACTGGTCCATGTGCCTGTTTTTATGCCAGTATCGTGCTGTTTTGATTACAATGGCCTTGTAATACAGTTTGGTGTCAGGTATTGTGATCCCTCCTACTTTGCTCTTCTTTCTTAAAATTGCTGCAGCTATTCAAGGTCGTTTATGGTTCCATATAAATTTTTGAAGTGCTTGTTCTATGGCTGTGAAATATACCATTGGTACTTTAATAGGTATTGCATTGAATTTGTAAATTGCTTTGGGTAGTATGGACATTTTGATAATGTTAATTCTTCCGATCCACGAACACGGTATATGTTTCCATTTGTTTGTGTCTTCCTTGATTTCTTTCTTCAGTGTTGTGTAGTTTTCTGCATATATGTCTTTTACCTCCTTGGTTAGGTTTATTCCTAGGTATTTTATTTTTCTTTTTGCTATAACGAATGGGATTTTTTCCTTGACTTCTGCTTCTGCTTTTTCGTCGTTGGTATACAAAAATGCCTTTGATTTCTGGATATTGACTTTATGTCCGACTGTTTGGCCAAATTCATTTATTAGGTCAAGCAGCTTTTTGGCCGAGTCTATAGGATTTTCTATGTACACTATCATGTCATCTGCAAACAATGATAGTTTTGTTTCCTCCTTTCCAATTTGGATGCCTTTTATTTCCTTTTGTTGTCTAATCACTGTGGCTAAGACTTCCAACACTATATTGAATAGAAGTGGTGAAAGTGGACAACTTTGTCTTGTTCCTGATCTTAGTGGAAAAGATGTTAGTTTTTGCCTGTTGAGTATGATGTTGGCTGTAGGTCTCTCATATATGGCCTTTATTGTGTTGAGGAATGCTCCCTCTATTCCCACTTTGCTGAGTGTTTTTTATCATAAATGGGTGCTGTACTTTATCAAATGCTTTTTCCGCATCTGTTGATAGGATCATGTGATTTTTGTCTTTGCTTTTGTTTATGTGATGTATTACATTTGCTGATTTGTGAATGTTGAACCATCCTTGCATCCCTGGGATGAATCCCACTGGGTCATGGTGTATGATTTTTTTAATGTATTGTTGGATGTGGTTTGCCAATATTTTGTTGAGGATTTTAGCATCTATGTTCATCAGCGATATGGGCCTGAAGTTTTCTTTCTTTGCTGTGTCTTTATCTGTTTTTGGGATTAGGATGATGCTGGCTTCATAAAAAGAGTTCAGGAGTCTCCCATCATTTTGGATTTTTTTGAAAAGTTTGTGAAGGATAGGGGTTAGCTCTTCCTTAAATGCTTTGTAAAATTCTCCTGTGAATCCATCCAGTCCAGGGCTTTTGTGTGTCAGAAGTTTTTTGATTACTGTTTCAATTTCATCTGCTGTTATTGGTCTGTTCAGGCTTTCTGCTTCTTCTTCATTGAGTTTTGGGAGATTATATTTTTCTAGAAACTTGTCCATTTCACCTAGATTTTCAAATCTCTTGGCATACAGTTCTTCATAGTAATTTCTTACAATCCTTTGTATTTCTGTGGTGTCAGTTGTAATCTCTCATCTTTCATTTCTGATTATATTTATTTGGGTCCTCTCTCTTTTTTTCTTGATGAGCCTGCTTAAAGGCTTGTCAATTTTGTTTATCTGTTCAAAGAACCAGCTCCTGGATTCATTGATTCTTAGAATTGTGCTTTTAGTCTCTATGTCATTTAATTCTGCTCTGATCTTGTCTATTTCCTTCCTTCTACTTGCTCTGGGTTGTCTTTGTTGTTGTTCCTTGAGTTCTTGTAGGTGTAGGGTTAAGTTGTTTGTTTGAAATGTTTCTATCTTTTTTAGGTATGCCTGTATTGCTATGAACTTCCCTTTCAGGACTGCCTTTGCTGTGTCCCAGAAGTTTTGGGTCATTGTGAGTTCATTTTCGTTTGTTTCCAGAAACTTTTTGATTTCTTCCCTAATTTCATTCTTGACCCATTCATTGTTTAATAACATGCTATTCAGTCTCCATGATTTTGAGTGTTTTGGGTTTTTCCCCTTGGGGTTGGTTTCTAGTTTCAGTCCCTTGTAGTTGGAGAACATGCTTGGTATGATTTCAATTTTCTTGAATTTGTTGAGGCTTGTTTTGTGTCCTATCATGTGGTCTATCTTTGAAAATGTTCCATGTGCATTTGAAAAAAAATATGTATTTAGTTTCTTTGTGATGATGGGCTCTATATATATCTGTTATGTCCATTTCATCTAGAGTGTTTTTCAATGCCACAATATCTTTGTTGATATTTTGTTTAGAAGATCTGTCCATTTTTGACAGTGGGGTGTTAAAATCTCGTACTATAATTGTGTTGCTGTCAATATCTTTCTTGAAGTCCTCAAAGATTTTCTTTATGTATTTAGGTGCTCGTATGTTGGGTGAATATATATTTACAATGTTTATATCTTGTTGGTGGATTCTTCCCTTGAGTATTATGAAGTGACCTTCTGGGTCTCTTTTTATGGCTCTTATGTTGAAGTCTATTTTGTCTGATATGATTATTGCTACCCTAGCTTTTTTTCCCTGTCCATTTGCTTGGAAAATATGTTTCCAGCCCTTCACTTTGAGTGAGTGTAGGTCTTTTGTCCTGAGGTGGGTCTCTTGTAGGCAGCATAAGTGTGGGTCATGCTTTCTTATCCATTCAGCGATGCTGTGTCTTTTGATTGGAGCATTTAATCCATTTACATTTAAGGTTATTATTGATAGGTACTTATTCATTGCCATTTCCGTGCCTGTGTTCTCCTCTCTCTCTCTCTCTCTTTTTCTTCCTTTCCTTAAAGCCATCCCTTTAGTATCTCTTGCAGCACTGGTTTGGCAGAGGTGTATTCTTTCAGACTTCTTTTGTCTGGGAAGCTCCTTATTTGGCCTTCTATCTTGATTGAAAGGCTTGCTGGGTAAAGTAGTCTTGGTTGCAGGCCTTTGATTCTCATTACTTGGAATATTTCTTGCCATTCCCTTCTGGCTTGGAGTGTTTCCCATTGAGAAGTGAGCTGCTAACCTAATTGGGGCTCCCTTGTATGTTACTTCCTTTTTCTCCCTTGCTGCCTTTAAGATTCTCTCTTTGTCTTGGAATTTTGCCATTTTAATTATGATGTGTCTTGAAGTGGGCCTCTTTGGGTTCCTCTTCAATGGGACTCTCTGTGTTTCCTGAATTTGTGTGACTTTTTCTCCCATCAAATTAGGGAAGTTTTCCATCATTACTTTTTCAAATAGGTTTTCTATGCCTTGCTCTTCTTCTTGTCCTTCTGGTATCCCTATTATAGGGATATTATTACGTTTCATATTTTCTTGCATTTCTCTTAATCCCTCTTCATTCTTTCTGAGCCTCTTTTCCTTTTCTTGCTCTTTCTGGGTGTTTTTTTCTACTTTGTCCTCTAGCGCACTGATCCAATCTTCTGCTTCATCGATTCTGCTGTTTATTCCTTCCACTGTGTTCTTCAGTTCAGAAATTGTATTCTTCATTTCCTCTTGGCCCTTGTTGATCACTTCTATTTCCTTTTTCATACTGATATAGTTTGCAGTAAGTTCATCGTGGCTTCCCAGTAGTTTCTGGTAGCTCATTGAGAGCTCTTGGAGCTTCCTGACAACCACTGCTTTGAATTCAAAATCTGATAGTTGAGTTGCCTCTGTTTTATTTAGCATTCTTTCTGGTGCTTCTTCTTGAGGATTGTTTCTTTGTCTTCTCATTGTTTGTTATGCTCTTCTTGTTAACCTCAGCTTCTTATATTGATCTGTTCTGGCTCCGTGGGTTTATGGTATGAACTTCTGTGCTAGAATACCTGTGAAACTTAGCAGTGCAGTCTCCTTTGGGTATCCTGGTGATCACAGCTTCCTCTGTCTCAGCTGTTGGAATGCCCCCTCTTTGGGACCAACTCTGGTTTTTTCAGTGTTTCAGTGTTTTTTTGTTTTTGTTTTTTTTTTTGTCTTATTCCTGGGTATTTAAAAAGAGAATAGAGGAAGAAAAAAATGAAAAAGAAAAAAGAGGAAGGAAGAGGAGATAAAATTGTAAAGAAGGAAAGAAGGAATAATACAAGAACGAAGTAAAGATAATCAAAAGGGTTTGAGGAGTAAAAAAGATAAAAATAATGAAAAAATAATAAAAATATTATTCAGAAAATGAAAAATGAACCAACAAGCAAACAAACAAAAACAAACCAACCAACCAACCAAACAAAAAAAACTCTTGCTGTTTTCACACTTGCCAAGCTGGATTCTCTAGTCTTGCTGGCTGCAGAGGCCAAGGGGTGATGGTGTCGCTTTTCTCTCTGTTCAGCACTCAGTTATCTTTGGGCTAGTCCTCCCAGGGCTAGCAAGGCACCTCTCTGCACAGGGCCTTGGGCGTATGTTCTGAGCTTCCTGGGGAGCATGTACTTTCCCGAGTTCATGGGTGTGAGCTTGGGTCTTCTGCATCGTGCACTCACCCCAAATTCATGGGAGTGAGCTCTGGTTCTCTCAGGGATCGCTCGCGCTCCCCAGGTTCCTGGTGTGAGCCACAGGTCTCTGGTCGCTCAGGCGTCTGCTCTTGGCCTGTGCTCCAGAGTCCATGCTCGCATGCAGTTGTATCCATTTGCAGGCAGGCGTCTTTAGTTGCAAAGCCTTATGCTGTCACCCTCGGACCTGGCTCCTTCCCTAGAGCCCCTAGCTGGCCTGGCAAGCATCGGGCCCTGGTCCTCGGCAGCTCTGGTCTCAGCACTGATTCCTGGGCTCTTATTGTTCTGAAGTACTCTCCTTACCCTCTGATTTTTCAATGTCCACTACAACCTTTGATCTTCTACTTTCAAATGTGCTGTGTTTCCACCCGTTGACCATTCTGTTTCTTCACAGATCAGCCAGGTTCCTCTCCCGTGTGTAGGGGGAAATAGAATCTGCTCCCTCCTACCTCGCCACTATCTTCAGAGACTTAACGCTTTCTGTGATTGGGTTTCTATCTTCCTTTGGGCATAAACACCATTGTTTGGAGGAAGTTTTCCTTGACTACCCTCCCTACTTCCATTGTATTAAATGTCCTTTTACATGCTCTTACTATATCCTGTATTTTTCTATTGTAGCATCTTATCACATTTGGATTTACTCCTTCACTGTATAATTATTAAACATATGCCTTCTTGGGTAGTCTGAGCTCCATGAGGTCAGGAGCCCTGCATGCTTTATTCACTGCTGTCCACTGAGGGCCTGAGAAGTAGTAGATGCTCAGCAACACTCATTGCATGCAGATGAAGACCAAGCATTGAGTCCATGGGGCTGCAGCTTTCCACTGAAATGATGGATGGAAAGCACTGCCAATGATGGGTTTGGAGAAGATGGCATGAGAGGTGACTGGAAATTGGGAGGTGATGACATTTCCTCGTGGAATTTTCTTATAAGTGATTAGATATTTGAGCTTGGATTGAATCCCTGGGCGAGGGCTATAGCCTTCAGATATATTTGTTTTGAGGTAATAGTTGAAACCAAGAGCTTAGTTCAGATTGCTGAGAAAAAGAGTGTGGCAAGAGAAGATCAAAAGGCCAGAGGTTGAAATTGGGAGAGGGCTTCAGTTGAATAATGAGGGGAGAAGAGTGAGTCGTGGATGAATTTTGTATAAGGACTAGGGAAGTGAGAGGGAAACCAGGAAAATTTATTGCTACAGAAGCCAAGGAAACAGGGAACATGAAGAAGATAGGTAATGAAAAGTGCCAGAGCCCTGGTTCCTTAAGGATGACAGGACTGGGAAAAATCCAGTGACTTTGGAAGTGGTTTTGGAGGTAAGGAAGGGCCTCCAGGAGGCCATACTTGATAGTTCGAGTGGCTACTGAGGGCCGGGAGGCAGTGACACTGGGCCACTGGACCTAGTTGTTGGACAGTGAAGGAGAGGGAGAAATGAAGAGTAGTAGCTTTAGGAATAAGACATTTTAAGACAGGAAACATCTGTATATGTTTGAAGACCCAGGAAAAAGTGTCAGGTGGGAGAGAACTAGATAGAGAGGCAGTGCAATGTGGAGAGGGAAGGAAATCTGACCCTCACAGAGGGCCTCTTTCTGGGCTGAGAAAGGTGCTACATGTCTTTTTATATAATCTTAATAGCTTGTGAAGCAGCCATTAAGTTTCCCACTTTACCTGGGAATTTCCTGCCAAGGTAGGTTGTGACTTGTTTTAAGTAAGTGCAGGAGTCCACATCTCTCTTTGCCCCTTCTCTTTCCATTGTGTCTCTTAGGAGTTAGGAGTCATGCTGCTTGGGGATGCCATGGGCAGCCCATGCTGAGGGTGCAGTGAGGAGATCCGTTGTGCCCAGCTGTGTAGACTTCTTCTGTGGCCTGTAAACTAATATAGAGAACATGAACAGTAGTTGGAAGGAGGTGAGGGGGAGATGAGCAAAACAAAGAAGTATGGACAATAAAATCAGCTGTGTATGATCCCATTTATTTCCAGCTATATGTTTGTAGGTATGCATAAAGTATGCATGAAGAAATGTATGATAGAATGGCTATCAAAATGGGAGTTGGCAGTTATCTCATTGGGTGATTATAGATGATTTATTTTACTTTAATTTTTTTTGTGCTTGGAACTATACGTTTTTTGCAGTTTTAGAAAAATGGTGTGTGAGTTGTATAATCAGAAACAACATCATGGCTACTTTTATTGTGGGGGAAAAAACTTAAATGGATTGTTTTTAGAGGTAACGCAGAAAGGGATTAGAAATTTTACCCTTTGCTGACCTGGTGAGGAGCCAACTCGATACTTTTCCCAGTGGTTTGTTAATAGCACCGCATGTCATGAGAATGGCAAGGAGAGGTGGATTTGACATACAGGCCCCTGTCTTAGCATTCTTCTTCCTACCCTACTCTCTTACTGGAAGCCCCGGTGACACTCAGACTGAGGACCACCAGGAGAGTGCCTAGTTTGCACCTGGGATAACCTGGAAGTGCTAGTGAACTAATTCCCTTTGGAAGCAGCCCTTAATCAATGACAGATGAGAATTAGTGGGTAAATGGCCCAGCTTTCATGCCCATGGGTAGATGACATCTGAGGTTTACGTATACTGGTCCTAGAGGATCCAGCAAGCCCACGTCACTTGACCATGTCACTGTACCTCATAATGGCTTCTCTTCCAGTCTCACTCTTCTCCCTCTACCAGTGTTTCTGGGTATCACTGACTCTTCTAATTCTTGTCTTAGGCTCTTCTTCCAAGGGGAACCAACTTAAGACAGGACCCTAGTGCAATTCATCTGCCTCTTTCCATGACTGTGGACAAAGCACTTGTTTCCTGCTTTCTTGTCCACAGAGCATGGAACAGGCTCAGGGATCTCCTGGAAGTGGTATCTGATATGAACACTAATGTTTGCTGTGGTGAAAAGAAAATGGTGAATGTTGACAAAGAACTGCTTTCTTTGATTTTTCTCACCCTGCTGTTAAAGTGAGAAACTTGTGATGAAATGACCCATATCCCTGATTCATAGCCCTGCTTCACCAACGTGAAGTGGGCCAGCCACCAGGGCTGTAAGTGGCAAATTCCTGCATGAAGTTCTATCTTTGAGCAACAGCGATCTTACCCACCCCCTTCCTTCATATGCAAGTCATCCTTCTGTTTCCTGAGCCAAATTTCAAAGGGCTTAAGTGGCTTTTCTAGTTTACTCCTACAATGTAGTGGACATGCTCAGTGGCTCAGGGCTGTGCAGCTGTCGTTGAGGGCATGTGGTAGATGTCATTCTTATTGAAATACACACCAAATTGGCTGTGTGAGTCCTTCATCTGAGGGCTAAGCGAATCCAACAGCAAACTGGGATATTGCTGGAGTGGATGTGAACCTCTGTATGTTAGGGCCTCTGTCTGTGCTAGAAAGGCTTTGACAACCTTGCACCAGGCATCCCTGGCAGACTTTCTCCCTACACATCCGTGCGCCAAATTCCTGTGATGTAGCACTTGAGGCAGTGTGACTTTGGGGATTTAGAGATCATTGCTGACTGAAAGGTTCTTAGGATGAGCTCATTCTCATTACTTGGGAGCCATTCTTTGATGTTTTCTTCTTTTTCTCCTTCTCTTTCTCCTTGTCCTTCTTTGAAGGAACTCATCTATCAAAGTGTTTTTTAAATCATTGGAATGTTTACTTCTAACACCAACCTTAGTTTATTATTTGAAAGCCATTTCTATGACTGAGTGGTGATTTAAACTAATAGGAGTAGCAGGACATAGATGTCAGCCAGACCTCACTGAGAATGTGGCCTTGGGGAAGCAAGTTACAGGAACCTGGGTTCAACTTCCAACTTTGTTTCCTTGGGCAAGTCACTTACTCTCACCTCTCACCTATCTCACAGAGCTGCCAAAGATGAACAGAAATAAAAAAGCACATTTTGAATCATTTTGTAGCACCATACAAGCTTCATTGCTTATCTCAGTTGGATTTGGGCCTGTATTTCGAGAAAGCATCGTTCTCAGAGATCATTGACTTCACCTCTTTTTCTGTATGAAATAAACACATTATATGTTTTTCTTTTGTGTAATGTATGCCTTTATAAGTTTTTTGAAATTTTATTTTTGGAATATAGACCAGGAATGAATAAATTAAGCAAATGAATGAATAGGTCAGTCTGTAGAGGTATCAAATTTAACACTGCTAATAAATACTAACAAAATGAGCTAAGAAAACAAGGTCAGAAGAAAGGTTTTTGTTTGTGTTTTTGTTTTAAAAATGGTACCAGGTTATGTGAAATCACTGAACAGGAAAATATAATCCTATTGTCTTTTTTCCAAGTTCTGCCTGAAATCATTAACTCCTTTCAAATAGAGGTTTATAAAGAAGATTAATGAATATAAGAACTGATGTTATTAACATTTGTCAGAAGTGAGTAGCCCTAAGCAGAGTACAATGGTCTTTTGGTAAACCCTGCTTCCTGTTGGAAAGAAAGAAAATCAAATCATAAGTATAATAGGCGAGTAAATCAGATGCACATTGCCTTGAAGACTGATTTCCCCTTCTTTGGCTTGCTTCTTTTTGCTGCTTGTGCTGTCTGCACCTGCTGTCTCCACACCCAGGGACTGAATTTTACAGACCCCCGGAAGAGAGAGATCTTGGCTGTTTTGATTGTTTCCAACCTGCTCTGAAGGCCTCAGTTAGTAGTTTGGGGGGAGTGAGGGAAACAGATTCTGGATGGGGCTTCCAGTGAGTGAATCTGGTCACAAAGGTTTGGTTTGTATTCAACTGCCTTCAGCGGAAGCGGGGGTGGGGGAGGGTGCCTCAGAATGCACCTGGAAGCCAGACTCTTTTCTTGAGAGTGGAGAAACATATAGCTTTACCAGTACCAACAACCTAATGCAGTGGATGTTCATAAGGTCACCAACGAGGTTTTCATTTAAAATCTGGGACTTTACTCCAAACACCCAGATACTTAAATTCATTTGCCATTTCAAAGAGGCATGTAGTAAACAGGAAGTGCTCTAATGAAATTGGGCATACAGTGTCCACCTCAGGACCCAGATCATGAGAGATCTGAGTAGGGGTTTTTTTGGTAGACTTTACAGAGAGTGATATATTAGGGATGAGCTGAATAGGGATAAAAGAACAAAATTATTCAAAGAAATAGCCCTGAGGAAAAGTGGTGACAGGCAAAAAATTGGTGGAATATTGTTTTTTATTTTTATTTTTTTAAGAAAAATACTTAACTAGCCTGTGACTGTCATACAAGCATGCTTAATTCCAAACATCTGAACCCAGTGTGCATTTTCAAGCAATGGTGGGAAATGTGGATAGGTTGAATGGAAAAAAAAAAAACAAAATAAAACAAAAAACAACTTAAAGTTGAATCTGGCTAATTAAAGTACCACACATCAATTTCTGCAGTGAACATTGACCATTATCTTGGTTTCAACTTGCAGCTCCTGGCTAAGTACAAAGGCTTGCAATGGGGTAAAGTGCTGCGGCTGGAGGAGGTGCAGGCCGACCTCCAGGTGGGTCTGGAAGAAATGCTGCTGATCACAGAGGATGCTCTTCACCCAGAGCCTTACAGCCCTGAGGAAGTTTGCAGGTGTCTGGGAATTAGCCTGCAGGAATTTCGGACCCAAATCCTGAGTCCAAACACTCAAGATGGTGAGTCTGCTGGAGAAAGTGAGGGAATGGGTTGCTCTCCCACTCGCAGCTGAAAAGTCTACAACTTCCATGAGGATCTTGCTGAATCTGAAGCATGCTTGAGGGAGTTTGGAGAATGGGTATGTTTTAGCAAAGTTAACTGTCTCAATTCTAGGCTTCATGAAATTCAGTTTTCCATTCATCAATAAACATTTCCTGGTCTGCTATATGCCAGGTATTCCAGTGAGGTAAAGGTGAATATTACAAGGCTCTTAACCTCAAGAAGTTCATAATTCAATAATCCTCTTTTCATCTTTTTTTACCCCTACCCATTTTTCTGATTATTATATAAAAATGTCTAGATTTGAGCAATGCTCACAACTGCTGTGGAACAACACTGTGGATAGAACACCAGGAAGTCATCACTGCTTAGGTTGAAATTTGTGGCTCACTTTTATGTGGAAGCCTCCTTGATTTACCAGCTGCTTTCAAGTAATTTTGTTTTTATACTAATAACATCAGATACCTGAGATGAAGGCCAGGTAAAAGTTGGAGGTACAGAATAAAGCCTGGGGGTATTTTTTCTTCTTAGAAGTAAAGGTTGTTTATTTGTCAGTGCTGGGTGCAGAGACGTCTAGCTAAGATCCAATAGTTTCTCGAGGGAGAGTTGGGATGGTGGGATCTTAGCACAAAGATCAGCCTCAAAGCCTCATTTCCATCCCATTCCATTTGGTTCAGTTCTGCAATTGGTTATTGAGTGCCAACAATGGATTGCTCTGCCAAGTAATGTCTTAAAGACTGCAATGACTGACCGACAGCTTTCGGCTAAGATAAAGGAATTATCAGAGGGCAGAGATGTGGTTTTGGTTTCCAACACTGTTAGATCCAATTTAATTTGATGAACGTTTACTGAGTCTGTAGAACTGAGATGAATAGACTGGCCTACAGGCTTAATTAGACTTGCCACCTGTTTTAGTGAAATAAACTTTTGCTGGAGCACAGCCATAATTAGCCATGGCTGCTTTTGCACTGTAACAGCACAGCTGAGTGGTTGTGACAGAGACTGGATAGCCCACAAAACCTAAAATATTTACTCTCTCACCCTTTGCAGAAAAAGTCTGCTGACATCCATGCCAGAAAGGCAGTATGACAAAGCCACTCTGTTTGGATTAGGGTCTTAGGCTTCTTCACTTATAGATTTGTGACTGTTATCTTAGTTTTATATGTAATAGACTTAACAGGAATACCCCCCTTAAAAGAGTAATCTGTGTAACATGCTAAGAGCAAAGTGTGATAATGGAGGTGCTCATAAATGGGATTTACTTTTGTTATTTCTCCTTCCCTCTCCTCCTATACCTCATCTAGGACTGAGGCTGAGCACTGGGAACACAGAGGTGAACACACAGGGTTCTATACTCAAAGAGTTTACAAAGAAGTTATAGAAACTGATAAAGAAAAAGCTGTGCAAAACCTTTTTAGATTGCCATTTATTGAACAAATTATCTTTAGCCTATTATATGTGCTTGCTTCCCTGTCAAATATTTTTAAGTATATTTTATTGATTATGCTATTATAGTTGTCTCACTTTTTCCTCCTTTGTTCCCCTCCACCTGGTACCTCCTGTCGCCCATCATTCCTAACCTCCCCCCTTAGTTCATGTCCATGGGTCATGTGTATAAGTTCTTTGGCTTCTCCATTTACTGTACTATTCTTACCATTCCCCTGTCTGTTTTATACCTACTAATTATGCTTCTTAATCCCTGTACCTTTCCCCCATTCTCCCCCTTTTCCCTCCCAGTTGATAACCCTCCAAATGATCTCCATATCTATGAATCTGTTCCTGTTCTGGGTGTTTGCTTAGTTTGTTTCTGTTTTTTGTTTTTGTTTTTTAGATTCAGTTTTTAAAAGTTGTGAGTTTGTTGTCATTTTAATGTTCATAGTTTTGCTTTACTTCTTTGTCTTAAATGAATCCCTTTAACATTTCATGTAATAATGGCTTGGTGATGATGAATTCCTTTAGCTTTACCTTGTCTGGGAAACACTTTATCTGCCCTTCCATTCTAAATGATAGCTTTGCTGGATAGAATAATCTAGGTTGTAGGTCCTTGCTTTTGATCACTTTGAATATTTCTTGCCTGCAAAGTTTCTTTTGAGAAATCAGCTGATATCTTATGGGAATTCATTTGTAGGTAACTCTCTGCCTTTCTTTTGCTGCTGTTAAGATTCTCTCTTAATCTTTAACCTTTGGCATTTTAATGTTGATGTGTTTTGGTGTGGTCCTCTTTGGGTCCAACTTGTTTGAGATTCTCTGTGCTTCTGGGACCTGTATGTATATTTCCTATGCCAAAGTAGGGAAGTTTTCTTTCATTATTTTTTCAAATAAGTTTTCAATTTCTTGTTCTTCCTCTTCTCCTTCTGGCATCCCTATGAACTGGATGTTGGCAGTTGTGGAGATGTCTCAGAATCATCTTAGACTCTCCTCATTTTTCTGAATTCTTGTTTCTTCTTTATGTTCTAGTTGAATATTTATTTATTCCTTATATTCCAAATCATTGATTTGAATCCTGGCTTCCTTCCCTTTACTGTTGATTGCCTATGGATTTTTCTTTATTTCACTTAGTGTAACCTTCATTTCTTCCCTTATGTTTTTGCCATACTCAATGAGCATCCTGATCACCAATGAGCATACTCTGAGCATCCTGATCACCATTGTTTTGATAGGTTGGCTATCTCTGTTTTATTTAGTTCTTTTTCTGGGGTTTTGTTCTGTGCTTTCATTTGGGCCATATTTCTTTGTCTCTTCATTTTGGCAGCCTCCCTATGTTTGTTCCTGTGTATTAGGTAGAGCTGCTTTGATTCCCTTTGTTAGTGCACCTGTTAAGTTGTATCAGGCAGGACCTTAGGTATTTGCCAGGGTGGGGCAACCTGCTTCACCACTTTGTGGCTCTGTATGGTGGCAGGGGCTGGAGAAGGGACAATGCCACAACTGGGTTCTGGCGGTTTGCCTGGCACTTGCCCCATTTCCACTTCCTGTATGCAACTGGTGCCCTTCTAGCTGCTGCCCTGGTGGCGATTCCCAGAGCAAGTGGGTTGCATATGTTCTAAGTCCATGTGTGCCTGGATTCTCCTGAGAGACTGGCATTTTTTTCCACTGTCCCAACCCCCACTGTTTTTTACAAACAGAGGTTATAAGGCTTATCTTCCTGGAACTGGAACCCTGAGCTATGCAGTTGGGTCTGGTGCTGAAATTACTTGCTCCCCTGGTAACCCTCCCAGTTTTTATCCATCACATGTGAATGTGGGGCTGCCCGTTCTGCCACCACTGCCACCTCACCATGCCACACTGCATCCTTTCTACCCCTCCTACTCATCTGGATAATATGGCTTCCTTAAATCCTTGGTGTTGGACTTCCATACAGTTTGATTTTCTGGTTGTTCTGGTGTTTTTTCTTCTGAAGTTAGTTGTAATTCTTCTTGTGGTTGCATAAAGAGGCAAAGGATGTCTACTTGTACCTCCATCTTGATCGGAAGTCTCCTCTGTCAAATACTAATTGATTATAAAGACACAGGTTTATTTCTGGCTTCTCTATTCTGTTCCATTGATCTATGGGACAGAAACGATCTATTCTGATCTATTCAGATCTATTCAGATCTATGTCTGTTTTTATCCCAGTGCCATGCTGTTTTGATTACTATGACCTTAATAGTACAGTTTGATATTAGGTAGCATGATACATTAACTTTGTTCTTTCTCAGGATCACTGTTGCTCTTTGGGGCCTTTTGTGGTTCCATATAAATTTTTGAAATATTTGTTCTAGTTCTGTGAAATACATCATTGGTATCTTGATAGGAATTGCATTGAATTTATAGATTACTTTGGAAATCATCAACAAAAGAAAAAGACAACCCACTGAATGGGAGAATATATTTACCCATACATCTGATAAAGGGTTAATATCCAAAATTTATGAAGAACCTATAAAACTCAACACCAAAACCCCCCCCAAACAATCCAATTAAAAGATCAACAAAATACCTGAGTAGACACTTCTCCAGTAGACATATGAAAACATGCCCTATGTCACTCATCATCAGAGAAATGCAAATTAAAATCACAATAAGATATCACCGTACACCGGTCAAAATGGCTATCATCAGTAAATTGACAAATGATGGACACGATGTGGAGAAAGGGGAACCCTTTTGTACTGTTGGTAGGAATGCAGATTGGTGCTGCCATTGTGGAAAGCAGTATGGAGATACTTCATAAAATTAAAAATGGACTGCCTTAGGACCCAGCTATTCTACTTCTGGAAATTCATCCAAAGAAACAACACTAATTTGAAAGAACATAAGCACTCCTCCATTCACTGCAGTGTCATTTATAATTGCCAAGATTTGGAAGCAGCCCAAATATCCATCAGTAGATGAGTGGATAAAACAAGTATGGGACATTTATACAATGGGAACAATGGAATATTACTTGACTGTAAAAAAGAAAATTTTACCCTTTGCAACAGCATGGATAGACCTGGAGAATGTTATGCTAAGTAAAACAAGCCAGTCAGAGAAAGACAAATACCATATGATTTCACTGATATGTGGGACCTAGTGAACAAACTGAACAAATAAGCAAAATAGAGACAGACTCATACATAGATGGAGAGCAGGCTGACAGTTCTGGTGGCAGGGGTTAGAGGGTGGAGAGATCGAGCAAAAAGGCAAAAGGATTCATGGACATGGACAACAGCATGGTGATTGTAGGGGGAGGAGGGCATAAGGAGGATAAATGGTAATGGAAAAAGGTACAATAAAAAACCACTTAAATAAAAAAGAAAAGAAGGCTGATCCAGCATGGAGTAGTGATTACTGTGATGGCTGTGTGTACATGGGTCTCTGGAGACCAGAAAAGACAGAGGTCAGAGCTGGCTGTACTAAGGAGATAGCAATTAGACAAAAGTTAGAAAATAGGAATTTCCAACATAGACAAGCATTTAGAAAGACAAAACAGCAAGTGCAGAGGCAGGGAGGAGTGAGGGAGGATTATACATCCAGAGAACTACAATTAGTTGAGTGTTTTTTAAAAATTATATACATAGCAGTCAGTGATTTATTAGGCTGAGTTTGTAGAAAGGCCTAGATTACCAAGGGTCTTGTTAAATACTTTGTGTATCACACAGTTAATGAAATGTTAGTGGAATGAAGAAGTTGGGTAGGGCATTGGATAAAGAGTGTTTCCAGGAAATAGACTTTATATTTTGACTTAAGAAACTGACCAGTTTCTTTAATTTAGCCAATGTATATGCTGACTTAATTGGGCTGGGTATTATGCTGGATGCTGGGAAACAAAGAAAGTAGAACACAATCCCTACCTTATAGTGACCAAGTGTCTAATGGGAGAGAGTGCTACACAACAATCACAGTAAATAACACCCCCTGCAATAAAGTTATTTATCAAGAGTCTTGAGAATATGGAGGAGAGAATGACTAAATACCTGGAAAATGTGGCTTGAATTTGAGCTGGATCTTAAAGTTACGGACTTCCCAAGCTGTGAGGGGTGAGAGGTCATTCTAGGCAGAGAGTAGAGCCAGAGGAAAGACATAGAGACATGAGGAGTATTTGAAAATGTGTTAAGAGGTATTGTGTGCGGTATGAGTTGGATGCCAAAAATACTATTTAAAGGGATGTCAGTTAAGGGACTATTATTCTACTCTCCATTGCATAAGAGCCTGAAATTGGGGATTGTTGATGGATATTACAACAGGTAGATTCTCAAGACTAGAAAGGAGAGTTCAGTTGTAATTAAAAAATTGCCTGTGTCTAGGAAGGATGGGAGGGAAAGAGGAAAGAAAGGAAAGAAGAAAAGGAACAGAAAGTAAAGAAGGTTAAGGTATGGATGCTGAGAAAGTTAGGGAATTGTAATATGGGAAATGATTTGGGGACAAGATGATGAGTGAATATATATGTTTGGTGATATAGCAAGGCATCTAATTAAAGACGTAGAAGATATAAAAATCCAAACTATATAATTAGATTTGGGAATTTTTGGTGAAGAAGCAAAGAACCCTAATAGACACTGGGGATATTCACTGTTAAATGATCTTAAAGCGGTCTTATCAGGATGTCACTTCTTAGTTCAAAAACCTTTAGAGACTTACCATTACCTCATTGCCTAACTCCTTAAATGGATGTTAAGTTTTTTCTCATTTGGCCTGACTGTCCTGTGTGGCTCCCTTTTGAGCCTGTGCCTGCCCATGTGGACCATGTTGTCTTGGCTGCGCCATTTCACATACTAACTGCATCTTGATCTCGACTCTGGGCCTTTAATCTTAAATATCACTGTCCTTTTCTGACTGGACCTTTCCCTTTTTCCTGAAATATAGTTCCTACCTACCTTAAAAGTTCAATATAATTTTGTATCTCTTCCTTATTCTTCTCATTCCATAGCCTCTTCTCTATTTATGTTTCTTTTTCTCTGCATCTGCCTGTCTTTCTTCCCCTTCTTTTTTAAGCATGTTTTTGAATAAGTTAATTTCTCAGGAAACCTTGGGAAACACAAAGGATCATTTGCTAATCATAGGCCATGCATTGTTCTTTATGTATATATTTAAGTTTTTACCCCTGAAGAATAAGGATTACATTGTTTTTGTAGAAAATGATGCATGCTTAATCTTTCCTCTTTCCCTAGAACAACTTCCCTATGTGCCCACTTGCATCACTTTCTATAATTTACTTTTGTTTTGTTTGTATTCAGTAAATCTAAATTGAATGAATGAATCAATTTTGTACTTCTCAAAAGGTTCCCCCTTTTGCTTTTGGAATGGATAAATTAATAAAAATTAATGTCACTTGATTTACTCCCTGGATCCAGCCATCTAACTCAGCCAAATTTCCAGCTGAATTCTCTTGGCACTCCATTTTAACTTTAGGGATTAATGTTCTTTTATATCTTTGCCTTGTTCCTTCTGAGTTTATGCTTTGATTGGTGTAAGACCTTAAGCAAATGTTTCTCTTAACCCTTTGGAAGATGCAAGGCTTATTGAATGTGGCACTGTACTCAGACTGCATGAATGAGGCAAAAATGACATATGCCCCCAGCAGAGGACTCTGGAGGGGGTTGTCTCTCCTTTATTCCAGGTTCCTACACTTTAGCATGCTTAGTTTTGATTTAAACTAATATTCTGATTATGGAAATCCATTCCTTTCTCAAAGGGATGTAGAATTTGATGTTTCCTTAATGCCCAAATTGCTTTCCTTCTTTAACTGGATATGAGTGTGAGTTGGGAGATGTTGACCATGAGGTGACAGTGTAGGGAGAGATGTTTCTAATCAAACTGTGGCTTGCAGCCTCTGCTAAACCATCCTGACTTCCAAAGGCCCATGTGCAATTATTATTTTCTCTTTCCAAATTTTTAATAATTAAATTTAGGAATGCTTAGAGGCACTTGAAATTAAACACACATACACACACAAAGCAAAATCCTCAAATCCTTTAGATGTTATTTAGAAAAGCCACAATCTACAACTAGGAACTGGCTAGGAATAATTTAACCATATTATATTAGGCCGTGGCCACAGGTAGGAATTACCTAAGGGTGTGGTACAATGTCTGAGTTTCTAAAGGCTCAGGGGCCAAGCTGATTTGGGAGGGCTGTGACCCAAGAGGAAAAGATGAAGCTGTGGTCAGAGCCAGCAGAGATGGGCACAAACATGTAGGACAGCAGATAAATTAAGAACACATACTGGAGGATAAACAGAGGAGCCTATGAGGAATTAAATGGAAGTTAAGGTAGAAAGTGGGTCAGGTAGTTTGGGTGCCAGTTTAAAAGGGGACATTTATTAGGGGCATTCCTTTTGGGAGGTCCAGCTTGTGCTTTGTGTTGGGGTGGCCCTGCTACTTAGAAGCACCAGGCTGAGCTGGAGACAAATCTCATTGTTTGGACTACCAACTTTGCCTGTGCTGGCCAGTGGCTAAGTAATTTAGTTGGGTTCTGTGATCTCCAAGTTCATGAGTGCTAATCATGGCTTTGAGCAAGCACTGACATAGACTGCTCTTTAGGAGGAGGGTATCTAGAGCAACTCCCCCCATCCCCCTACCCATGCACCCTGCAAAAACACCACGAAAAACTTGTGATTTACTTTAAGGTTTATGTATTACTCTTCACCCATATCACCTGATTTTAATCTCACAACAACCCTGGGGCACATGGTTATATCCTCCTTTCACAGTGAGGAAACTGAGGTCAGAGAGTTACATGTAGTTACAAGACTGCAGAGGCAGTAAGTGCTAGAGCCAGCCCCCAAATCCCAGTCTTCTGATGCAATCCAATACTCTTTCTGCCATAACTTTTTTCTCAGTGTATTAATAAGCTGGCCTTCACAATCCTGCACCAAGAAAGGGAGATAATATTGAATTTGACTTTGCTTGGCTCTGTTTAATTTTTTTTTCCCTAAAACTAAAGAAAGATGATGAAGATGGGTTACTTGTGCTTAAAGAGTTTCCTTTAGTCTATTTCCCATTCTGGTGATTTGGCTCTAGAAGGTGTAAAACTGTGTGGTATTCAGTAGCTTGCTTAATTTAAGGAGCAAACTCAACTTGTCCAGAATATGCTTGAGCTGTTATGTTTTACAAGAACTTTGAGAAGTGCTATAGAATTTTTCTCATTTGATAAAAGTGTTCTCATAGATGATCATGGTTAAGTTTAAGGACAATAGTTTATTTTTTTAATCTAATGGAAAAGTATAAAGGTATAAAAAGAGTCAGTTGATCAGTAATGTCAATTTCCAATGAACTGCTCTCAGATATTAAGAAAATTGATTTAAAAATAGGTTGTGAAATATCAAACACTAAATTCAATGATCTCAACACATTCAATTGTTTTTCATATAAGAATTTGGAAAGAAAAGTTTTTCATAAAGAGCCTAGAAGAAACTCCAAAAGAAATTACTGACCTTTCTAGAGTTTACAGGTATTGGTGTAGCAGAAATCCTGAAAATCTGTGTGATGGATTTCTAGTGCGGCCAAATAAAAGTGAGTCCTTTAGTTTTGTCTGTTGCTTCTCAGCTGTTGATTGCTCAGCTGTCTGGCCACAGAAGGCAGAATCATACCAAAAGTCCCTTTCTAGGAAAAAGTGTGCTAAACTGTTATTCCAGATCACTTGGGGATGATGTATGTTTCCTTTCTGAGCTTTCTTCCTCCTCTTTCAGATGCGTGCATTATAAACCCCTATTCAGTGGTTCACCTTCCCTCTTCACTGATTTAAGCTACTAAAATGAATATGAACATACTTTTATTAAGTATGATTTTAGAAACAAAGCATCTTAAAACTCAACTTCTGTAAGAAAACCCAGAACCAGTGGGATGGTTGCTGTGGACTGGGTGGTGCCTGAGCCACTGATGGGTGGGCTGGTGCACAAACTTCTCTCTTATCCCACACAGCTAACAATGGTAGCTTGTTTCTGTCCTCTGAGGCCATTCTGGAGCCACAAAAGCAGAATCCTGGAGTTTTTGTGTGTGTTTTTAATTATATTTTATTGATTATGCTATTACAGTTGTCCCATTTCCCCCC
>PVKU01010368.1:0-52599 GCA_004027475.1 Anoura caudifer | reverse complement strand
ACCACCCAACCCCAAGTCTCTCAAGCAGCCCTGTCCCTGGCTAAGGGACAAATGTGGCAGGACAGACGTGGCTAAGCCAGGGCTCTGGGAAGCCCCCTGCAACAGGACAAAGGTCCTGGGACCAGTGGCGGGGGATTCAGGGACCGGAGCCTGTGAACGGTCCTGGGATGGTGCCTGCTCGTAGGGAACATGCTCGACGCCAGCTGACGGGTTCTGTGGGGAAAGCAGCGTCCACGGGGTGGGTGGGGCCCCGGTTCCCCGCTTCCTGAGTCTCCCGGGATGAGGGTAGCTCATTCGGAAGCTGTGGTCGGGGTCCTGCCAGGCTCGGGGGGCTCTGGAGGGAGCTGAGAGACTGTGTGTTTTGGGAGGAGCAGGGGGGCTTCTTCCACAAAGCAGCCCACCGAGAACAGAGACCGGGCAGGATGGCCCGAGAACGCCCTGGTGTAAAGACCATCGGCTGCCTCACCAGACTGGTCCAGTGTGGCGCTGGATGAGCCACCTCGGACGGCAGACTCCGAGGGCGGGGAGCCTGCCTGACTCAGCCGAGGGCCTGGCGCCCCGCCCCCCTCCCGCCGGGCTCTGCTGCGGCCTGAAGGCTGCCCCAGAAAAACTTCTGACAACTAAGTGGACCCGCCTGCCAGCCGGCTGCCCTAAGAGGCTTCCCACCTGGGAGGGGAGCGTGGGGTGTCTGCCGGCCCCTGCAGAAGAGTGGGGGGCTGTGGGCTGCCTCCAGCCAGGGACGTAGCCTTGGGCAGGGGCACAAAGCCCCAGACCTCAGCCCTGCAGGGGGCCCACCCATGGCTCCAAGGGCCTGTCCTCCTCGACTTGCTGTTGCCCCTTTGCAAATGGTGCATCCTCCAGGGTGGCATCGGTCCCCTCGGTACTCAGCTGACACTCACGCCAGCCTGTGCTGGAGAGCTGATGCCTAGGAGTCCAGCGCCAGGCCGGGCCACCACGGGGCCAGGGTGGGGAGGGAGGGAGCGGGGAGGGAGGCACACTCACCTTCTCGCCCTTGGTGCCCTTCAGACCCCGGATGCCGTCCGCCCCCTACAGACAGAAAGGGGGTGAGCGCTCACGATGTGGAGCCCTCGTGGGCCTGGGTCCCAGCCCCCCCACACCGAGGTGAGCTGCGCGCTCAGCAGCTGACGTGGGAGGCCCCTCGCCCCGACCTCAGCAGGAAAGGCTGGGCAGGCTGGCGGGCGGCCTCCCAGCCACGCACCCAGGTGCCAGCGATTCCGGACCGGCCTCCGTGGGCCGCCTGTCTCTCTAGGGCTGGCGAAGCAAGGACGTGAGACCTGAGCCCTCCAGCCCCCCTCGGCCCCCGCTCGGTGGCCTCTGACAACCGCCCCGGCTCCTGCGAGCCTCGGATCCTCCGGCAGGAAAGTCGGAGTGACGATAACAGCAGCCCCGCGAGTGCTGGTGGGAGGGGACCCCTCCGAAGCCCTGGGACTGTGTGCGGCACGCGGTGGGCGCTCGGGAAGCAGTAGCGACGGGCCATCCGACCACTTTCACCCTCGTCATTACTGATACGTGGCAACCCGGGGCATCGTTACTACCAGCTAACCCCAACAACGCTCATTGTTAGTGCCATCAGCTCAGGACACACGGGGTCTCCGGGCTAAACCAGAGCCGTGAGGCGGGACATGTCCTCCTTCCTCCCACTCACGGGCCCGGCGCCTCACCGGGGCCTGGCGGCTCAGCCCCCGGTGGAGTTAAGCGGCCGTCCCCCTCCGACCTCCCAGCAGGGGACGGATGCCGACAGCTGCCTGCCAGGAGCTTTCTCAGGCCACCTGCCCACGGGACACAGGGCCCCAGAGAGAGGCCGGCCTCCCGGTTCCGCCCTCTGGCTGAGACTGCAGCCGGGATGGTGGCCCCTCCTGGACGCTCGGGCTGCCGGCCGCCCTCTCGTGGCGGGAACTGTGAGCAACTGTGCAGTCCGAGCCCCTCCCCGCGGGGAGGGATGGAGCCAGAGAGACAGACGGACACCGAGTGGAGCCTGGCCTCCGCAGGGGGCCACTGCAGACCCCCACCAGCGCCCTGGGCTCCGCCAGCCCCGGCGACAAGAAGCTTCGGGAAGGAGGAGAGGTGTGCAGCCACCCTGAGACCCTAAATCGTGGGGCCTCCGGCATCTGCTCCCCACCTTCTCGCCAGGAGGGCTCCCCCCGCCCACGCCCTTCTGAAAACAGCAGGATGGAGAATCCCTAGAGCCCCCCCCAGACCCAAAGTTCTGCCGTTTTCTGGCCCACGTCAGAGGCCAGGGTGAGGGGACCGGCCAGACGGGGTCCCTTGGAGCTGGCATTGCTGACGCCGGCGGGGGGTGGGTCACTCATCAGGAGGCTGCCCTGCACGCTGTGCCCAACGAGGGGTGCGATGCAGTGAGCGTCCCTGGCCTCTACCTATTCGATGATAGAACCCCCCAAAACTGTAAGAGTCAGAAGTGCCCACAGGTGTCCCCCAGGCTGAGAACCCCTGGACCAGCACGCCCACTACGGCCCCGGGTGGCCCACGCTGGGGCGGCGAGACACAGGTGCCAGCGCCACCTAGTGGATGTGAGAGCCCAGGGGAGACAGGGTCGGGGCGAGTGCCCAGCCCCGTCTCCCCACAGCCCACCCCCAGCCACCGCCACTGCGGGCTCAGCGCAGGGCGGCCGGGACTCTGCACCCACTCAAGCCCAGACGGACGCTCCTTGGACAGGGACGAGACAGGGGTGGGGAGGGTGACTAAGGTCACGGATGTCACAGGACAGAAGGGGCCCCTTTCTCAGAATGAAGGCGGGACTCTGTGCAGCTCACCCCCCCCACCCCGGCCCCAGGGCCAGGGGCCTCAGGGCCACTGCTTGGCCCCCACGCCCGCCTGGCTCCACCACCCGCCCCGGCCAGCTGCCTGCTCGCCCGTCCCGAGTGCACGGGAGGGCGGGAGTCCGTGTCTCCAATCCGCACCCCATCCAACGCCCCTTTCCTTCCCCTCCCCGCCTCCACACCTGCCCGACTGCTCGCACCGGGAGAGCGCTTTAACCCGACAGACAAGCCAAGAGCGCCCTTCATGTGCGCCCTACAGTGGACACCTTGCAGCCAGCAGCAGCAGCTCCGGGCGGTCAGCCACGTGGGCGACCGGCAGAGGGTCCGCTCTGCCACGAGCACGTGTGAGGTGAACACGCAGAGCTCACACAGGGGGCACTTCTGCTGGGTCACCACCTCACGGAGCGCCCGGGGCGTGGGGTGATGCCATTGCACAGAGGAGCCCAGCCGCCCCCCACCCCCCGCCCCCCCACCCTGCTCCCATGGAGGTGGGGGCTCTCTGTAGCGGCTCGCTTCCTTGGGAAATGGAAGTCAGGCCACCTGGGCTCCCGGACAGACGCTGGGTTGGAATGAGCAAGCCTGGATCTGGGTCCTGAGGGTGGCACTGATTTTAGGGTCATTTGGGGCAAGTCACAGAAAACCGAGGTCCTCTGCCCCACGGGGCAGCCACGCACAAGCGCTTGAAAGGCCAGAGCACCTGGCCCTGGCTGGTGTGGCTCAGTGGTTGAGTGACAGCCTGCCAATCAAAGGGTTGCCAGTTCAGTTCCCAGTCAGGGCACATGCCTGGGTTGCAGCCAGGTCCCCAGTAGGGGGCGCGCAAGAGGCAACCACAAGTTAATGTTTGTCTCTTTCTCCCTCCCTTCCCCTCTCTAAAAACAAATACATAAAATGTTAAAAAAAAAAAAAAAAAAAAAGGGCACCTGAACTCTGCGGTGGGGGTGCCCAGGAGCGCAGGGTGTGCCAGCCCCTTTCGCTAAACCATTTTTTTAAACGTACATCCTTATGTACTTTCCTTCATATCAAGCTAAGCCATTTGGAAGGAAAGATTCCCCACGAGCTTTCTCAAAGCTGCAGAGTCACCTAAGGTTCGAGTTGGGGCACAGGCCCGTCCTGGGAGGAGAAGCCCTTCCCCACGCACGTCCCTGGGCACCTGCCTCTCCCGCCACACGTGCCCAGCGTGTCCTGAGAACCGCCTGACCAAAGACTACAGCCCGCGGCTCGGCGCAAACACAGCGCCGCTGAGCCCCGCAGGGTCTGCGCTCGGGACGTTGTCGGGGCCGTGAGAACAGGATGCCTGGGGCCTTTCAGCAGCAGAAACATGGGCGTGAATGAACGGACATCTCCCAAGGACACGCCCCCGCCCAGGCCTGCCAGATGCGGCCGAGGGGCCGACTCTCGCTCTGCGGGTGGGAACGGCCCGGCCCGATGGAACCTCCCCCAGGAGGGAACGCCGGGCTTGGCCCCTCAGCTGAGACCGTGGTCGGCGAGATGCCACAGGGAGCAGCAGGGAGCAGCAGGGAGCTGGGCCAAGGAAGGCAATAAAAGCGGCAGGGCCCTGGCTCGGGTGGCTCAGTGGATTGAGTGCCAACTTGCAGTCCAAAGGGTCACCAGTTCAATTCCCGGTCAGGGCACATGCCTGGGTTTCAGGCCAGGTCCCCACTGCAGGGCGGGGGGGGGGGGTGCGTGGGAGCCAACCACACATTGATGTTTCTCTCCCTCTCTCACTCTCTCTAAAACTAAACAAATCTTAAAAAGAAAAAATATCAGCAGGAGGCACCATCCGCCATCCCTGTTCTGCCCCTCCTGGCTCCAGCTGCTCACTCCCTGCCGTGCTCAGGCCCAGGGACCGGACCCGGCGCCCCTCAGCAGACTGGGAGGGTCAGGTCCTGCTCCAGTCCGGGCGCGCCCCGCCCCGCGGCCCCAACCCCGACCTCCAGGCAGACGGACCCAAGTGGCAGAAGCCTCACCTTAACTCCTCGAGGGCCGGGGTAGCCGATGGGGCCCTGGGGGCCAGGCGGACCCTGAAACCAGAGGGGAAACACCATTAGCTGCTTCTCGGTGTTGGGGGGGGGGCTGTTACGTCCAGTCCCCTCCAGGTCCTCGCCCACCCGTGGGAAGCTTGCCTTCTACAAGCAAAGCCCCCTCCTGCCACGAGCAGAGGAGACACAGGGCCGAGCCCAGGGGCGCGCCCAGCCCCTCGCTGCAGCAGGACCTCCTGTCTCCTCCTGGGGGAGGACAGCGTGGCCGAGCTCCGGGCAGGCCAGGCAAGTGCTGGGACTCGGAAGGGCCACGGTTCCATTGTAGAAATGCACTGCCGGCCAAGGGGCCTCGGAGTGGGACGGGTCAGCTCCCGGCTGGGAGAGGGGACGGACTGGCCACCTGGGGAAGGGGTGTCCTTTACCAGCCAAAGGGCCTGGCTGACGACTGCCCACGGCTCCCGGGGCAGGTGTGGGCCTGAGGGGCTGGGAGTAGGGAGGGAGGCAGCCGTGGCTTTTGCCACAAACAGCGCCGTGGGCAGGCTCCCAGCTGCTCTGGATGCCGGGAAACCCCAACGGCTTTAACCCCCTACGTCTTGGGACCTGAGCCTTGGCCCAGGGCCTGCACGGTCGCCAGTTTCCGCCTGGCCAAGGTCAGGCTGCACCCACCCCCACCTGTGCAGAAAGAGTGGGGTGAGGGTGGGGCGAGGCCCAGGACCCAAAGGGACAGGAGGACCTGGCTCCGTGGGGAATGTCCCCACGGCATAGCCACCAGGGACTGGGCACGACTGCGGCAGCTCATCACGACTCCGGCGGGGAGGGGGGGTGTCCTGGTGCAGAGGCGGGCCGACAGCCCCGACACCTGTGCTGCGGGAGGGGCTGGAGGGGCCGGACCGCGGCTGCACCCACCTGGGTCCCTTTCTCTCCGGGGGGGCCTTCTTTGCCAGGGTGGCCCTGTCGGGAAAGAGAGGCCTGGGTTAGCGGGGGCCCGTGGACGCGCACCCCCCTGCAGCGGCCCTGCGGTGTGAGAAGGGGGGCTGGGGTGCCACCCGGCTCCTCCCCGCCCACAAACAAAGGCAGCGTCGGAAGTCGGGACGACAGAAGCCGCAAATACGCTGACAAACGAAACGCACACAGACACAGAGGACAGGCGGATGGCGGCCGGAGGGCTGGGGGTCAGGGGGCTGGGCGGAAAAGGTGACGGGGGTGTGAAGGGCAGACTGGCGGTGACAGCACCGTCACGGGGACGGAAGAGCCAAAAAAATGAAAAATATAAAATAAAGCTGTGCTGCTGTTCTGGGAAGAGATGAGGTGTCCACGAGGGGCATCCTCCCGGCCCGCCCTGGAAAGGGGTGTCCTGCAGGCCCCCGCTTCCCCGCAGAGTCTGAGAGGACACAGCACCTTCAGGGACCCCAGCGCGTGGGAGGTTTCCATGTGGGCAGGGGGTCACGCGGGGGTGGTATGGTGGGGGCGGGGTTCGGGCATCCTTCCTGCAGGGCCACAGGCCGGCCGCTGAGCTGACACAGCACAGAAAACGCCCCCCTGACGTGAAACGCCGCGGGAAGTGAAGAGAAAGCGCGGCTGGCAGGCCGCACCCCCACCCGCCCTCGGCGGTCCCACTCCCGGGGACAAGGGATCAGGGAGAGTTTTTGCTTGGTTGTCATTTCATTTATTTCTTTAATTTCCCCACACAAAATGTGCTACTTTATAATTAGAAAATGCAATTAAGTGTCAATGGAAAGGATGTAAATGACACGTTGCAAAATATTTGTGACTTTGTATCCAAACTCCCAGAAGCCCCCACGGCAGCTCCCACAGGGGCGGAGGCGGTTGGGACCTGCTGGTTCAGATCCAGATGGGACCTGTGGGGCCCAGCGACGCTCCGCCACGCACACGGAACCCCGTGGCCGCACACTCCACAGTCCCGAGGGAATTATCGATGTGGTTAAACTTGCTTGCTCAGTTTTTAATAGTGTTATTAAAATAATGAAGTGCTCCGTGTCTGAAATAATTAATTTGGCAAGTCTTGTTCTCTGACGCAGGCTCTCTATGCATCATCGACTGAACACTCTAAAAAAAAAAAACCACACCCCAACCAGCCAGCAACTGAGAAAGATCTCGGCGGGTGCAGACAGGCCGTCGCCCCCCTCCCCCGCCCCAAGCTCTGGGTGCTGCCCCTCCCGCGGATCGGATCCGCTGCCGCTAACTCGCTATTTCTAGGAGGCACCCGATTTGGCTCCACAGCTGTGCGCTCCCACACGGCAAATGCCTTTGTTCGTCCCCCCGCCTTGTCGGCGTGTGAGCCCTAAAAATACCCCCGGCCCACGCGGCCCTTCCCTTCAAACACCGGCACACACAGCCGCCCCGGAGCCCAGCCTGCGCACCCTAAAAAGCAACCGATGTTCCCGTTCGTGCCATCGCCCCTCTTCCACGGAAGCACCTTCCAGAATCATCCCTGAGCAATCCGGCCCCCAGCTCCCAGCTGGTCTTCGGCACAGCAGGGCCACACGCGCATCGCCGGCCCCAGAGCCTGCGTTCCAGCCCCCTTCCCTGCGGTGGCCCCGGGGCTGGGTGAAGGGGTACTCACCGGGGGTCCGTCGGCACCAGGCATTCCTGGGAGGCCTGGTTTCCCCAGGGGGCCCTGGAACAAACCAGACTCCGTGAGCAGGTGCCCCGGGCTCCCCGGGCTGCCCACCTGCTCTGCACGCCCCCGGGGTCACTTGCCAACGTTTCTGCTCAAGGAACATTTGCGGAAAAGGATGCTCAGAGGCCCCCCACCCCCACCCCCACCGGCACAAAAGCCTCCAGCACCCGGAACACCAGCCAGGCGCAGTTTCCAGGGCCTTGGGGTTTGCGATGGGAACAAATGTCCTGACCAGGGGAAGAGGGGACCCCAGGCCCATCAAGCTGTTCGAACAAGCCCCCCAGGGGGTCATGCTGCACTGAGAACCGCCCCGAGAGGTCAAGCTGCTCATCCCACACAGGTGTTCTGTCCCCGGCACCCAGGACTCAGGTGCCAAGGATCTATTCGGAGCTGCCAAGTTCAGCCAGAGCAAATCAAACAATGAAACAAGATGCCCCGTGAAATCTGCTTTCAGACAATCACAGGTAGTTCAAATTCAACCAGGCACCCCTATGCACTCTTCTCCCTAAGTCTGGCAACCCTACCTACGGCTAGAGAATGAGTGAATGAGTGAATGAGTGAGTGTGTGAATGAGTGAATGAGTGAGTGAATGAGTGAGCAAATGAGTGAGTGAGCAAATGAGTGAGTGAGCAAGCAAATGAGTGAATGAGTGAGTGAATGAGTGAGTGAGTGGGTGAATGAATGAATGAGTGAGTGAATGAGTGAGTGAGTGAATGAGTCACTGAGTGAGTGAACGAGTGAGTGAACCTGTCAATCAGAGAATGACAAAGGTCCACAACCTCCGCTTGGCCCCTGTGCTCAGTGCTTCCTGCTGCCCGTACCCCGGTCTGGGGAGGATAATGGCTCACCCCCCAAGCCGCCAACGCCCAGCACCCTCCTGGCCTGCAGCGCGCCCGGCAGGCGGGCAGTGGTGCCCTCACACCCACTCAGGCCACCTACCTTCTCTCCGGGAGGACCGATGGCCCCCTGGGGGCCGGGAAGACCCTAGAGGGGAAGAGCGGGGAGGAAAGGTCAGACACCGGCTGGCCCCGAACCTCGCCCTGACGTCACCCACCGTTCCCCACGCTCTCATCTGGACACCGCCCGTGTTCCAGGCCACCTCCAGGCCGAGGCCGCTTTGGGCCAGGCCGGCCGCATGGGCAGCGCTCAGCGGCTGCTCAGGCCCCGGACACCAGCCTGGAGTCCCGTGCTGCCCGCTGCCCTGGAGCCCGCCCCCCACTCACTCACCTGGGCACCGGGATTGCCCTGCTGTCCTGGGGGGCCAGGCTCTCCCTGGGGGCCCTACAGGAAATGAAAGCGAAGGCACCGATGAGGCTCTGGGAAGCGGGCAGGGGTGACCGCACCTCCTTCGTTAGGGGCCCGGGCCACCATCCTGGCCTCCCGGCCTCTGAAACTGCTCTCCTGCCGGACGCGAACACCGCGGAGGCTGCCCAGCGGGCGAAGGCGTGCGGCCCAGCGCAGAACCAGACCCCCACCCGCCGGGCTCGCGCCCTTGGCCCTGAGCACCCCTTGTTTCTGCCGACGCGCCCCAACAGCCGCACGTGAAGGGATGAATGGGAAACGCCATCGGGCAGACTATCCCCAAACCACCCTGCCACGCTCAGGCTGCCAGCGCCCCGAGAACCGGCACCAGGCTTTGGGGGCCGTGGGCTCTTCACAGTCCCGCACGCTGAGGAAGGGCGCGGGCCCTCCGCGGCCGGCTGACGTGCCAGCAGCTCGGGCACGCGCCCCGCCGGCGGCCTGGAGCTCAGGGCTGCGCCTCCTCCCACACGGCCCTGGTTTCCACGGTGGCAGATCTCCCTGGTCAGGCTGGGCGCACCCCTACTGTGAGGCCAGGCAGTGGGGACCCCGAGACTCACCACGTTCCCTTTCGGGCCCGGCTGGCCATCCATCCCCGTCACGCCCTGGGTGAAGTCAGAGAAGGGACTAAATGCTGAAGAATTAACACTCAGAGAAAACCCCGCTCGGCACAGCGGGGTCCCTGCCCACAACATGTCACAACCTTTGGGAAGGGGAGGGGCCTGACCCCAAATAAATCCCAAAGCCGTGGTCAGCGAGCGGTTCAGGGAGCTGCCAGGCCCCTCATTGTGTGGGGCAGGCCCGAGTCCTGAGGAAGCAGGACCCAGGGGCTGAGAAAGGTGCACAGGCCACGCCTGGCTCCAGGAAGACACCCACCCGGACAGAGCCCCCGTGGGAACCATGGACTTCTACTTCCTTCCAGAACTTTCCAGAAGCTGCTGGAAGTGCTTTCAAGCGGGGAGGCCATGTGGTGTCCGGGGCGCACTCTGCAGCCCCCAAGCTGTGCGCGTGAGAGGGGAGAGCGGGCGGGCCTCCACCTGCAGACCCGCACGGGGTGCGAGGCACTTTGTCCTCGCGGTGGGAGCCTCAGCGCCCGTGGGCCCCTCACAGGGGCACTGGGCAAGTGTGCCCGGTGGTCAGTCAGTGCCGCGAGCCACAGGTGGGCCCCGGGTCCCAAGGGCAGCAACGGGGACAGACAAGAAAACAGGTAACAGGACTTACAGGAGGTCCGGGAGGGCCCGGGGGACCCTTCGGCCCCAGCAGACCACGCGGCCCCTGGAAGAGGAAAGAGCAAGGAAGAGTGAGGGCCGAGGGGGGGCGCTCAGAGCGGGGCTCAGCCCCCACTGTGTCTGGGGTCCCTGCTGCCACGCAGGTCTCCACGCTGCCCCAGGAGTGCAGCCAACAGACCCTTCCACCCAGCTCCATGCCTCCAGCCCAGCCTGCCTGCCTGTCCACTGGAATGGCTGGAGCTCAGAGGAAAGATCAGGGGGCACCCGGAGGGAAAGGGGGCCTTCCACACTCGCCCAGGGCAGGTGGGCCCACAAGCTCCCCACCAGGGCACAGCTACTTCGAGCTGCCTGGGGCGCGGGGCTCCGGTTCTCATTTCCGCCGCCCTCGGCCCTCCCTCTGCAATGCCACATGACTACGTCTCTGATGTAAGACCCCGTGGGTTCAGGGCGGACAGAGAAACTAGGGTCCTAGCTTGGTCATGCGGGGACGTTGTGAGGAGAGGAAGCCTGGGCTCGGACCTCTCGGGGATGGCCACTGTGCCCGAGCGCAGCCCCCACCCCCTTGGGGCAGTGAGGTGCGTGTGGGAACGGGCCCCAGGACGGGCCTGAGATCCCAGCAGCGACACTGCAGGGTCCCTGGCGGCCACGGGAGCCCACGCCACCTCCCGGGGAGGCAGGGCCTTTCCCCGAGGCACGGGGCCTTCCAGTGACTTAACTCCCACCCAACCTCCTCGGACGCAGTGGGTGAGAATCCCACCCACCGGCCCCGCACCTGAGGGCTGCCTTCGCTACTTTAACACCCAGCCCTACGAGTGTTTTTTGGGAGTTAATGACCTAGAAGGTACGGCTCAGACGCGTGCCAGAGGGCAGGCGGTGTTGATGAATTCTCCTCCGTGGCTCATCAGACACCCAGGGTATAATTTAGTCCCAAATGAGCGTGCGCGCGCCAGCCCCCGCTCTCCTCCGCGCGGCTCTCGCAATATTTCTCCTCAATTAGCACCGCCAGAGGCGGACGGCCCCACGGATGTCGATCAAAGCAGCCGGACGCGAAAGTGACGGTGAGGGGAAAGCAATTAACGTCCTTTCATTGTTCAGGGCGTCGGCGGCTTCGGCCGGAAATAGAAACCAGCTTTGGGAGCAGAGCTTTCCGGCGCCCGGCCAGGGGCATGGGAAGGGGCTGCCTTTGCAGAAAGCGTGGCCATTGGAAAGGGTGGCGAGCTCTGGAGAACTCAGGACCCTGGACACCCACCGCCGCCCGTGGGGACCTGAGCTGCCTCCCCTGGAAGGTTCAGATGGACGTCTGAGAGTCGTCCCCCCAGCTCCCCCTGGCTCCCCCTCACCCCCAGGGGGAGCCCCAGATTTGTTTCTGTGTCCCGGCTGAGCTCCTCACTCTCGCTGCTCTAAGCCGATCCCTGATTCTGCCCGGAGGCAGCCCCTTATGCCACCTGTCCCCACGAAGACAACACACCAAGGCCCCCACACCCCCGGTGAGCAGACTTACAGGTTCCCCGGGCAGCCCTCTGGGCCCAACTTCTCCGTCGTCACCCTGTGGAGGGCAAAGGGCAGGATTTTAGGGACAGGCTCCGATGCCTGGGCGCCAGGAGACATCTCCTCCCGCGGTGCGCAAGGCCTCTCACAGCCCTGGGGCGGCACGTCCTGTGCCCGTCGGGACGGCCTGGAGTCCTCGCTCCCAGAAAGCTGCGGTAGACCGTGAGGTCCGGGCCGCTGGGACGCGGCTCGCGGCTCACAGACGGCAGCGCCAAGGAGGGGACATGGGGCAGGAAGAACCACGGGGCCGAAGGCCCAATGACAGACACGCACGGTGGAGCGAGTGATAGAAATGAGACAGATCGAGGACGGACACGCGGACGGACGGACGGACAGGCAGGCCAGCAGGTGGCAGGCAGGGACGTGGATGACAAAAACTGGGTGGGGAGGGACCTGGGGAGGATCACCAGGCGCCCTGGCCCAACCCTGCCGAAACCTCATGTCTCCGCTGGGGTCCTGAACGCAACAGCCACCGGAGAGACGGCCCGGCTCTGGAAGCCGGTGCTGCCCTGGCAGGCGGGGCTGGTGCGTGCTCAGGAGCGGCTCGTGGACACCGGCCTCCCTGCTGCCCACCTTCAACGTGCTGCACCCTCCTCCACCCTTCACCACATGTGTGTGTGCACACATGCACACACAAGCCATGTCCACACACGTACACGCACGCACAACGCACGCACATGTACACGCACGTACAAGCACGCACAACGCACGCCCTGGACCAGGCGGCACGGGCACCCAGAGGAGGCCCCGCTCCTTCCTCCTCCCACACAGGCCAGGAGGCGCCCTGACAACGCCGACCCGAGCGCTGGTGAGGATAGAGCGGCGGCCGGGCCTGGGCCCGGCGCTCCTCCCCATGCACCGGGGCTGCCACAGCTTTCCCTGCAAACTCTCCAACAGCCGATGAGACCGCCTGAGCGAGAGGGGCGTGTGGAGGGCGGGGCTCCAAGTCCCCGCTGCACGCTTCTCGGCCGCGGGGTCTGAGGACCATGCGTGGCCTGCAGCCCCAGGAAGAGGCCCCGGGCACAGAGCCTGCCCTTCCGAGCAGCCAGCCCCGGCCTGGGCCCCCTGCCCTCCCACCGCTGGGGCTGCTCAGTCCCCTTCTGGACCCACCCGGCTTGGGCCCTGCCATCCCTCTCCACCTCGCTGACGCTCCTCCCCACAGCGTCCCCTGGTGGTGGGGGTGTCTGCCCCCCTGGGAGTAAGAGGCGCTCTTTCTGCGCCACGGGGATGGGTGGCCACTGCAGCCCTGGGGTTTGCTGCTATCTCAGGGCTCTGGGCGGCCTGTCTGTGCACACGCCCTGGCTTTCGCCCTCCCAGTCCCTCCCTCCACACGCCAACGTCACAGCCACCGGCAGGCCCCACGCAGTTTTCCTGCCAAACTCCGAAGGGCGGGCCGGCAGAGGCAGCCGGACGCACGGGGTACGTACCCTTTCTCCGTCATCTCCCGGGGAGCCCGGCGGGCCTGAGGGTCCAGGGTCACCCTAGGGAGTCAACCAGAGCCAGGATTAGCGACCCCGGAGCCCGTCCCACGGGCCTGTGCCAAGTGCCCCTGGGGTCTTTCTCTGACCCGGACCAGCGGCAGCCTTTCCCGGATCCACAGGAGACCCTCTGGGAGCGTGCTGGCTGTGAGGACGGTCACCGCGGGGAACGGGGTCCAGGCGGCTGTGCCAGACCAGGCACCCGGCAGGGCCACAGGCACGCAGGCCCCCCGGTCACCCCACACTGCTCACCAGAGAAGACCACCGCCCTGGCCTGTGGGCACCCTGGGGGCTGGCGCCAGTCCCCTCCACCCCTGCTGCCTCAGGCCTCCCACACGGCTGCTGCTCAGCATGAGCTCATCGGCCAGAGATGGACAGGCCTCAGCACCACCTCCCTCCACGGGCCGCACGGCTGGGGGCGGCGTGGGCCACGCAGCTCTGGCTAAGTCGCAACAGCCGGTTTCCAGTGCGGCACAGGATGTGACTGGTAAACCTCACGGACAAGTGTGCGTGTGTGCACATGTGTGTGCACATGGTGTGAGGACGTGTGCAGGCACAACCACACACATGCACTTTGTGTGTGCATACATGTGAGTGCGTGTGCATGGTGTGTCAGGTGTGCATACGTGTGTGCACATGTGTTGTCTGTGCACGTGTGTGAGTGTGCACATATGTGTGTGTGCATTGTGTGTGCCTTCACATCCAGAACGTGTCTAAATATAAAAGAGGCACCGTCTGCGTCAAAGGAAAGGAAACGCCCCACGCGTGGCCCGCACCCATCACAGGGAGACACTCCCACGGGTGGAGAGTGAGGCTGACCACAGGGGGTGGGGGGATGAAGGCCGCTCCGCATGACTCGGATCTCCGGGAGCGCTCACTCCCGCCCTCCAGCCACGGGCCCCGTGGCCTCTCCGTCCGCAGCTTCGGAGAGGAGTCCCCTTCCTCTGGGCTGACTTTCCATCCCAAACCGTCACTGGCATTTATTTCCAGCCCCACGCCCACCCCCCGGGGCTCCTTCCGTGGCCACCCAGGAAGCCTGAGGCCGTCCGGAAGGGTCGCCCCAAAACCCTGTGCTGCCCGAGATCCAACCGGACCTCAGGGCCCCCCTATGGGCGGCACTCACCCTGTGTCCCTTCTCTCCCGGCAGTCCCGCCAGGCCGTCGAAGCCACGGTCACCCTGTGAGGAGGACAGAGGGCGGCTCAGGGTCCAGGCCGCACGCAGCGCCTGCCACCCGCCTCCCGACGCGGTCCAGGCAGCATCTGTGCGCCCTGGGCCCCCAGACCCCGCCCAGAGTGGCACCTGCCACCCCGCCCTCCCCTCCCCCACCCGGGGGCCACGCCCCTGCCTCCCCTCCCCCCAGACACCAGCAAGGGGCCGAAGGAGAGCAGGCACTCGTCCCTGAGTCGTCCCCACGCTCACTCCGCTCCACTAACTGACACTGTCGCACGTGCCCACGAAGGTCGCCCCACCACCCCTGCTCCGTGCCAGAGTGACCCCATCAGAGCCGCCCCCCTCGGGCCCCACCCCCAGGTGGGTGCAAGTGTCGTGACGTCAGGACTCGTCATCACAGCCACACTCGTCATTAGAGCCAGGGTGTCACCACGTCACCAACATGAGGACAGCGGTGAGGGTGGCCGAGACCCCCAGGGGCCACGGCGGCAGCCTACCTTGGGACCCGTCTGCCCAGGCATCCCTCGGGCTCCGTCACTGCCGGGCCGCCCCTGGAACACAGGCGGGCACAGCGTCAGCACAAAGAGGCAGCCTCCTGGGAGACCGAGGAGACGGCGCCAGCCCCCGGTGGTGGCCGGGCTCCGGGGCTGCGGGCGCCTCTCACGTGGCTCCGGTCTTTCTGGGCCTCCCCACCTAGAACCACTGGGGAGGGTGGGGGGACGTGCCACCTGCCCCTCTGTGTCTGTGGCAGCGGCGTGAGGTGGCCGGTGAGCCTTGCTGGAGGAGAGAGACTGAGGGGCCCGTCAGCCTGCGGGACTGTCGGCTGGGGGCTCAGGAGGGTGGACCTCCAGGCAGCCACGGCTCCTTCCACCTTGTGGAGCTCAAGTTACAGATGAGGGCAAGTGAGCACCTGCTGTTGGCCCGCGTGACTAAAGGGAAACTGAGGCCAAGGGCTGGCTTATCTCCCTGAGGACATGCGGCCACCCAAAGGCAAGTCCGGGCCATAAGCAAGACACCCCGTCCACAGCCACTCCCACAGCTGTTGCTTCCAGCTGTGGACACAGCCAAGGTCAAGCTCACAGTCCCTCCTGTCCAGCCACGGGGCTGCCGGGCAGGGCGAGGACCTACTGGAGTCCCCTATAACCACCCCACAAGCACCAGGGGCCAGGGGGCCTGGCAGGTTCAAGGTCACCCCGACAGGGCCAGGGACTCGGCCAGGAGGCCACTCGCTGATGACGACTGTCAGCCAGCGGAGAGTCACGGCCGGCCCAGATCGGCGGCTTCCCGCTCCTCCACGGCCCGTGTGCACCGAGCAAAGGAGGCCGTCCCCCGGGGATGTGTGGCCAGCAGAGACACAGTCTGCAGAGCAGCCGCCTTGCGTCTCAAAGCACAGGGGAGATGGGTCGGTGGCACCGGGAGAGAAAGGGGCCGCGCTCCCCCCGCCTTCAAGCCCCCCGGGAGCTGCCGGCAAGGACAGTCACTGCAGGAGAGGCGCCCGAGCCACACAGCGCTGGGTGAGGCGCAGACGGGACGCCAGGCCGGGGGCATCCGTGGGGAGCCTGCTCCAAACTGCCGGCTCAGACACCAAGGGAAACTGGTCCGAAAAGCTCTCACGGGGCCGCGGCGCCGCAGAATGCCCAGATGCCTCCATCACTCACAGGAGCAGGGACACTGGGGACCCCGACTCCCAGCCCCGCCCCCACCGTCTTTTCTTCTCTGGCGGGTGTCTGGGACAAAGGCCACGCCCCCACGCTGGGCGGGCCCACGGCCCTGGCGCCACAGTTTGGCCCTGCGGCGCGTCCCAGGGTGAACCATCCTCGCGCCTTTTCCCGCCTCAGCTTCACCTGGACGGAGAAGCCTGGACCAGTGAGACAGGGACCGCTGTTTTTTGCCGTGTATGATGCACGCCACCCGTGTTTTACTGCTGCCCACGTATGATGCGCACCCTTCTTTTCCCCTCAAAAATTGGGGCAAAAAACTACCCATTCTATATGGCAAAACATGGGTCAGTGCTTAGGGACACGCAGAAAAAGGCAATGAAATAAAAACACTCTGCAGAACAAGATTCAAAGCAAACCACCTCATTCTCTACCAAAGATCCCCGATCCCGGCCTCGCTGGCCCATTTAGGATAGTCCGGTCCAGCCCTGGCCTGGTGCCTACAGGCCCTGCGGCCCCCACGGGGGCTTCCTCAGCCACCCCCCTCACTAACAACAATTAGCTCCCGGGCAGGAGGGTCCCTAACTGCTCAGGAACCCCCCTGCCCCGCCTTGGGTGCCCTGAAAGCAGAAAGGAACTGGCAGCTTAGGCGGACAGCACATCTTGAAGAGGTTCAACGCTGAACAAATACAAATGAGAATAAATTCTTTCTATGCACCAGGAACGCCCACCAGTGAAAAGACACACAGGTCAGAGCACCCCGTGGGTTAACTGGGACTCCCCTAGCTCGTCCGGACACTGTGGACTTGACTGATGTATACACGCGGGCCCTCTCTCAGTGGCCGTGGTCCATGGAAGCCACCTGGGCCCGTCCACTGAGCCGCAAACAGAACCCGGGCAGCCGGCACGACGGGAGAGCTGGGTGCCGGCTAGGCCGCCTCACCCAGGCCCCTTCGGCGGAAACGAGGCTGAGATACAGCCCACGGATAAGGCTGCCTTCTTGGCGCTTGCTCCCAAAGGGCCTGGGGAATTGCTTTGATTAAAACGGTTTATTAAACTAAATTAATGTGCTCAGGACGGAGGCCAGGGCGGCAGAGGCCGGTGAGTCCCCGAGACAGCGCCCACAGGCTCAGCTTGCCACCCCCTGCAAGGGCACCAGAGACACGAGCCTTTGACGGGAGCAGCAACTTCCTGCCCCCTGAGCCAGGTCCAGGCAGTGGGTGCGGGGGCAGACCCACTGCAGGCCCCTGCCCTGTCGGCACCCCAGCTGGTTTCTGCCCCAAGAAACACTCACCCTTCTCCCAGGCTTTCCCGCCGGCCCGGGTGGGCCCTGCACACCTCTGGGGCCCTGTCCGGAGTCAGAGAGCAAAGGGTCAGTGAGTGTCCCTGGGTCTCAGACGAAAGCACAATCTTGTCCCACGCCTGTCCACCCAGCCTGCGGCTCGTCCTCCCAGCTGCCAGCTGGTGGGCGCCCCCAGGACAGAGCACCGGACCCGCTGCCCGGAGCGAGGGCTGGGCCTGGAGCAGTGCCCGCGGCTCCCACCGTGGATGCCCGTCATTTCTGTTCCGCTCCAGCTTTGTGTGAAGCGACAGTTCCCACGGACTGCCCCACAGATGTGCAGCATCTGGGGCACTGCCACCCCCAGAGTCACGACCTCCTGCGCACGGAGGCGCCCACGTACCTGAGGGCCCATGTCTCCCGACTCGCCCTTCAAGCCTCCGGTGCCGGGAGGACCCTAGGGAGACACAGCTGGTTAAGGAACGCTTGCTCGCGGGGAATGGCTGCGGGTGGCCGGGGCGGGGGATGCGGAAACTACTCGGGACCGCAGGCCGGGCTCCCCCAAGGGCCGGTGGGATGCTCAGCCCCGCCTTCCTCCCCGCACAATGGGGAACGGGCTCATTGTTTGGATCCCTTCCTACTTTCAGACAAAAAAATTCGGGACAGTTGGGGACACAAGAGCCACAAAGCTCACGGCCACGTGCGTCTCCCTCTCCAAGACGGATGTGACCATGGGGTCACAGCCCGTGGCGTGGGACAGTGTGTGGGCATCCTCCGGGCCTGTCACAAGGCCAGATGCTGGAGGAGAGGGCAGCCCTGAGCGGCACTGGGGCGGGACGGGGGGTCAGGGCCCTGACTGCAGACCCGCGGCCAGCAGACAAGTCCCCGCTCCTAGGGAACGGCAGTGGGGACACGGGGCGCTTAGATCCTCCGGCCCCTCGTAAACTGCAAGGGCCTCCCCCAGCCCCTGAGGGTGCCATTTGCGGGCCCCGCACCCAGCACACCATGCACCCAGCTATGCAGCAGGGCTGGCAGCCTGGTCTGACCCCCACGCCGACACCCGGAAAGGAAGAGTCTCCCAGCCCCTGCATCACGAGGCACATCGCAGCCAGTGCAGGTGTGGGGGGCTCCCCAGCCCCCAGGCCAAGGCAGGCCCCCCCTGCCCAGGGCCCCCTGAATCCCCAGCGCCAGTGTTGGGGTGAGAGCGGATAGCAGCTTAAAGCCAGTCCTCCCCTCTCTGAGCAGAGTGGGGAGACTCGAGGGCAGGAAAGTGCACCCTCCTGCTGCTGGTGACTCACCATGGGGCCGGGTCTCCCCGTCAGACCCATCGGGCCAGCCGGCCCCCGCAACGCCAACTGCAAGAAACCAAAGAACAGGCTGAGCCATGGCTGGTGCATGGCGCTGACAGGTGGGACGGGCCAGGGACCGTGCCCCTGCAGGAGGTCCCCTGCAGCCCAGCACCCGCCCCTCCGCTCCTCTGGGGCTCTCAGCGCCAACCAGGACGGGGACACAGAGGCGGAGGTGGCACCCAGGCCTGTGACACTTCCCGCTTTGGCGAGGGGTGCTTCACCCCCTTGGGGTGCTCAGAGCGTCCTGCTGGCCTCTCCGCTGGCCCCCAGCCCTTTGCCACTTGCAGTGAGCTTGCGGAGCAGCCTCCCTGATGGGTGGGGCGGGGCATACGTTTCACAGGACCATGGAGCTGAGTAACATTGTATTCTGAGTAACATTGTATCCTGAGATGCACGTCTAGCGCCCCCCAGTGGCTGGGGAGCCCCACTGCGAGGGAACCAAACCAGTCCCAGAAGTGGCAGCCCTGGGAGCCGCAGCCAGCTGGCACCTGTGGGGGCGCCCTTGCCCACCTGCTCACCCCCAGGGCAGCTGCGCCTGCCACAGCGCAGTCCACCTGCATTCCTAAAGCACCTGTTGCGGTCCCTGCATGTGGCTGTGTCACCCCCACTGCAAGATGCCGTTTCACTTTGGAAAACAGGGCTATAAAACCTCCTAAGCCGTCGCCCACCTGGCTTCTATTAAAATGCACTCAGACTAACAGGCCAGCGGGCAGGCCCGGCCGACACATGTTGGCGGCGGTGGTTGCTACATGCTACGTGGCATCTCGAGGGCAATTTGTCCCGCTGTGACACCTTGCTGCTCTAGCTGTCCTGCGGTTACTCCACACTCGATCGTTGGTGTCGCTCGGCTGGCTGCGAGCCACACAGATACTGCCAAACAGAGGATGATTTAGAGACTTCTCGCAAAGCCCCATTACGGGCAGTCTGCCAGGGTCGCTGACGCGCCCCAGCCCAGGGGCGGCATCTTCTGCGTCGAGGGCCATCGACACTCTGGGCCCCGTCAGTTAGGAGGTCGGCTCACTCATCGGCTGATGTGCAGAGCGGAGGGGCAGTAGGAGGACGGAGGTTCCGTGGGCCCCAAGCCACGCAAGGTGCTTTGGGGCCCACGGGGGCCCTCAGGGGTGTCTAGCTCAGCCCAGCCCATTGCGGGGACCGCTCACCCGTGCCCGCACCCCCCCCCCCAGTGCCTCACCCCCCAAGGACCCGGACCCCACTCACCCGCGCCTGCTGCAGAATGGCTTGAGCTTGGGACTCCTGGGCTGAGACCATGGGGCCTTTGGAGCCGGCATCGCCACCCCCTCCAAACCGGAACTGTGGGTGTAAGATGGGGGTCACCAGGGGTGCACCGACATGGGTGCCCACGCTGGACCCCAGGGTTGGGCACTGCCCCTCGGCCCCTGGCAGACAGTGGAGCCTCGGAGGGTCTGGCTGGGCAGCTTCTACCCCGACCCCTGCGGTGCACGCCGCCCTACTATGCCACGCATGGCTGCCCTGGCTCCTCCCACCAATTTCAGCCCTGGGGCCTCAGGGGACCATCCCTGTCTGGGGAGCCCTTCCTGGCATCTGCGGCCTCTCATCCTGAGCCCCCACGGCCTCTAGTTATTGCAAGGAAAGGCCGAGGGCCTGCGCCCACACCTGCACTGAGGAGGCCTAGCAAGGGTGGCCCCGGCTCCATGCCAGGGGACCCTGCGCTGTGCCCAGTGCCCTGGGCATCAGACAGACAGACAGACAGACAGACAGAGGGGCTCACAGGAAACAGACATCAGTCAGAAGACTGATGTCCAGACCGACCACGTATTCTCTCCCCAGGGCCTGGGCTTCCCGTGAAGGAGACGGCCCATGACCTTCACCCACAAGGTCAGGGGCAGGTCAGGCTCAGGGAGGGACCTGCTACCAGGCACGCCCACTTGGGCCCAGGCTGGGGCGAGTCTGTGGCCAGGAGATTGTTCCCGGTGGAAATGGCCCAGGGCCCCCCCGCCCCCCCACACACGGGGTACTCACGGGGAGCATGAGCATGGTTCCGGGGGGCCCAGGCAGCCCGTCGGCCCCAGGGAGACCTGGGCGTCCGGGGGGACCCTGTGGACAGAGCGGTCAGAGAGCCTGGTCAGAGCGCAGAGGGACGGAGCCGGCTGGGCCAGGAGGAGGAGCGTGGGAGCCACAGCCCAGCCACAAATACACTGGACACGCGCAAAGAAGCGCCGGACCTCCTGGCCTAGAATGTCCCAGAACCCCACCCCACACAAGGACGGCATCGCTGTGGGGTCACGATAAGGAAAGGCTCCTGAGGGGGAGGGGTGAGGAAGGAGGGGGGACTGGGTGGGCCCAGAGGAGCCCAGACAGGAGGAGAGGTGGGGGCTGCCGTCCAGGGGCAGAGGCCACGCCCCGGGGCGTGAGCAGGGATGGGGTGTCGGGGCGCCCATCCCCCAGGACACCCCTTCCAGGGCCACTGAAAGGCCCGGTTCCTCCACACTGTCAGTCCAGGCCCCTCATCCAGCCCCACTGACCCACGTGTCATTGCTCAGATGGACGAGGGTGCGACGCGTCCGCTGCTCGGACACACGCAGGGAGCCGGAGAAAAGGGACCTTGCTGTGACCTCTGCACGCCCAGCCGCCCCGGTCTCTGAGGTGGGTCCCAGACAGACTCCCTCCTGGGTGGGCTGTGGAGCCGGTTCCGCCAGCCCAGGACTGAACGAATACACAGCCTCCCTGTGACACGGTGTTTCCAGCACCAGGCTCATCGCTAAGCTGCTCGTGCATGGCGGGCAGACGCCCCACAGGCCTGAGGCCAATGGAGGCTGTTTTGCATCGAGACGGGAGCTCACCGCGCCGACCCCATGAACAGTCCCATCCGCCACCCTCCAGGGGAACTCGGGAGCGTGGGCTCCAGTCCTCCGCACGGAGCTCAGCGTGAGCTCACCCGCCGGAGCCAGGAAACGGGATCGACCCCCGGCCGGGAAGACCAAGAACCCGGGCGGTTGTGCTGGAGCCCCCGGAAGGGGGCGGAGCCGTCTGGGCCCACTCCTTCCTGGAGGGGTGTGACCCCGGTCCCAGGTCCCAGCGCGGTGCCACGTTACATAGACTCAGACACACTGAGGGCCCGCTCCTGCCACGGAGGTCCCCAGAGGTCGGAGCCTGTCTACGCAGAGGAAGCTGGGAGCCCATCCACGACCCACGGGGGGACAGGGCATGCCTGGGAGGCGGGTCCCCCTTTGCATGAGACCAGCGTCCGCATCTCGTCCTGTGAACCTCGGCACACGTCTGTGCTTGGCCTCATTCCGTGTGTGGCCGCCCAGTATCCCTCGCGGGACGGCTCATCTTCGGTGTGACCCGTCCTGCGCCGGTGCACACCGGGGACGCCCCGGGGTTCAGCATGCACCTGCTGCCGCACCGAGTGTTCAGGCCCCTTCTCGGGGAGGGCCCTGAGGCAGGCTGCTCCGATCTTCACTGCTGATCGGTCCAGGCCAATGGCCCTTGTCCGCCATCTCGGAAAAAGCTCTCCCTTCTTTTTAAACTTGTTTTTAAAAAAAATCTGGAACATGCTCTGCCGCCGAGCTGTCCTCTTGGAAATCTACGCGGACGACCGCTCACCGCTGAGCTTTCTGCCTCGGGGTCGACCCCTATGAAAGCCCCCGATTTAAAACTAGAGGGTCCGTGTCTCCCCGGGACGGGGCACCATCCACATGGTGTGTGCGTGAAGAGCACACTCCTGCTGGTGTGCCCGGTGGTGCCGGGAGCCGGGAGGGACATGGGGGCAGCCCCACGTCTGCTGAGTCCATCCTCAGGGGCCCTCACGCCGGCCTCTTCCTCCTGCTCTCTCTGCCGAGATGCCCCGGGCATGTGAGCGCCCGTGGAGAGGACAGACTGCGCACAGAGCAGCAGGTCGGGCTGCAGGGTGCCGGGCACCCGCAGGGCCACCGCCGCTGGCCTGAGCCAGTTCAGTCGGAAGGCCAGGACCAAGGGGGCGGGAGCGGCCCTCGGAACACGAGCACCCACAGCCTCAGTCCCAGACCTGTGCCCGGCCCTGCGGACACCCGGTGGGTATCTGTGCTGGTGGACGGACGGATGAACAGATGGACACCTGCAGCAATGCTGAGGCTGAGAGAGGTCAGCCGATACCCATGCACAGGGACACAGCGTGGTGCCCTGGCCTGCTCCCAAGGGAGGACTGTCATCTGCTGCGCCATGCCGTCCCCTCTCCCTGACATGTGCGCTCAGCCACACTCCTGGGTCCACCTGGTGACAATCTGGGGGAGGACGTGGCCGTCGCCCCACCTCACACAGACCTTTGGAGCATGCTGGGCTCGAGACTGCAGCCCCCACTGCAGAGTTCAAGCCACGAGATGGGGAGGCCAGAGGCCCCCAGTGGCTTGTCTGGAATTTCCACGGTGGCAGAGGGGACATCTCTGAGGGCCAAGGTCCTAGCGGCCAGCTGAGTCCCTGCCACAAAGCGAGACCCAGCTACCACAGGCCTGCAAAGCCTCCGGACACAGGCAGACAGAGCGGCCGGGAACCCTGTTCCAGGCCCCACCTGGGCTGAGGTCACCCGGCCACACAGAACAAGGGGAACCTGTCTGTGTCCTCCTGCTCACCCAGGACCCAGCTGTTCCGTCTGCAGGCCCCAGCCATGTCGCCCGGACACCCCGAGACCCACCCCCCACCAGTGGCCGGCTTGGAGGCAGCCGCCAGCCCTTCCACACCACCAGACCCAGCCATCCACAGCCGGAAGCCTGCTCTGCCCCGGGCTGCGCGCTGGGCCCCGGGGGGTGAGCGCACGCCTGCCCATCGGCACACACGCGCTCCCAGTTTCCCTCGCCCACCACCTGGCTCGCAATCAGCCCTCCTCCGAGAGTGCTCTCACCGAGATCAGAGCAGCAGGGAGCACAGAACCACAGAACGCAAGAAAAACCAAGAAGCCCAGCGGGACAGGCTCCCCCAGGCTGCAGTACCCCAAAGGCCCGCTAGGTGTCAGAAGGTGTCAGAATGAAATTGCGTCGTCCTGGGTCCAGCCCTCATCTGTGCTGTAGGGACCCTGCGGGGCATCCCTCCCACCAGGGCGACCCTGGGATGTGCCAGCTGCTCCAGAGCAAGCTCCCCCGTGTCGTGGCTCGACTGCCAAGACGGGAGGGGACGGAGGGGGAACAGGATGGAGGGAGGGTCCGGGCAGATTCTGCGAGACGCACACACAGCACCGAGCTCCGGGGCCCCGGCAGCGGCCGTGGTCACTGTCACTCGGACGCAGGGCTGCGGGGCCTGCGCTGGGAGCCGGCCGCTGGCAGCCCCTGTGGGACGCAGCCCCACTGGTCTAACTCTTTCGGTGTCACCTGCCCCCAGAGCAGGGCAGGCCAGGCCGCAGCCGGCCCCCCTGAGCACCTGAGGGACTGGATGCAGCTCGCACGGGCACAGGGCCACCCGCAGGAGGCGGCGGCGGCGGCACAGCTGTGGTCTGCACGCGTGAGGACAGCGCCTGTCCCAGCGCGGGGGGCACGCGGACGCGCCTGCGGAGCATGGGGTGCCTTACCCTTTCTCCGGGGTCGCCCACTTGGCCAGTGGGACCCATCGTTCCTGGAGGTCCCGGGAGACCCTGGAACAAAAAGTAAAATCAGAACAGAGTTTAAGATGCAGCCGCAGGCAAGAGTCCTTCCTGCCCGGCTGTAGCCCGGGGTGTCTGCAAAGAGCAGGGGGCACCCTCTCTTCCATCCACAGGTGTAGTTAGGGGGTATCCCTGAAAGCCCACCCCTGAGCGCCCCCCGCACACCATGGAACCAGAAGGGGACACTCACTGCGGGGCCTTCAGGGCCGGGAGGCCCCTCCAGGAGCATGCCCTGCAAGAGAGGGAGACAGCATCTGAGTCCAGCCCCCCGCCAAGGCCCGGATCAGCGCCCACCATCCCGGCAGAAGTCTGCAGGCTCCGTGATGGCGGGGGAGGGGGCGTAAGGAGGTTGGGGTGCCGACGCAGCCAGGGTGGTGTCTGGTCTTCCTGGGACCCTGTGGCACGGTGATCCCTCCTCGTGGCGGCCGAGATGGTGTGGGGGCACCGGACGTCCTAGCCCTGGACGCACCTGCCACCCCCACCCCCACCCCCACCCCGGGAAGCACAGCAGCTTCCCCTGGGGCGTGTGCCACCATCATACCCTGGACTTGTCTGCGAAAGGGTCTGTCCCTGTGCAACCTGGTGTGACTTCCTGGGAGCAAGGGGTCGGGCCCAGCAAGGTGCAGAATCAGCCCGGTGCTGGCCCGGTGGGGGCCGCCCCACCCCGCCCCTCCCCACCAGGGCTCCGCAGTCACCGTGAGGATGGATGCTGTATTTACACAGATGCGCGCTCGGAGAAATATTTGTACGCGAGATGTACACAGGGCTTGTGCAAACAACTCCACAAGCCAGCGTGCCCGCTCCTCCCGGGACACAGGCAGCTGGGCAGGCTCAGAGCCTGAGCTGGGATTAGGGGAGAGCACACTGGCCTGCGGGCCCCGGGGACCGCAGCTGTCTTCCCACACGTGCCAGCTGCTGTGCTCGGGGTGCTGGGGCTTGCCCAGGCGGCAGTCTCCCGGGAGGGACACCGGACACCATGGCACCGGCGAGCCCAGCAGCGGGTGCCTGCGCTCTCCCCGGCAAAGCCGGCCAGGGCTGCACCCCCAGGGCCACCACTGACCGGGGCAGTGAGGACAACAGGGAGGGGGCCCTGCGGTGGCCTGCCAGCCCCGTCCGCAGGCCACCAGGGTGCGGACTCCGATGCAGAGGTCCGCTGGGGCGAGCAGCCAGCCTGCCGCTCTTCATGGAGGTGCGGCACACACGGGCGAACCACCGTGTTTTCAAGCGCAGGGGAAGGCAGGCGCCGTGATTCGGGCGCCTCTGACAGACGCTCACAGGGGAGGGAGCCACTGATCTGGGGCCTCCTGGTCCCCGAGGTCCCGGGGCGGCCAGAAGCCCCAGTGCTGACTACCCAGAACGCTCTGGGCTGGGGGGGACTCCTGTCCTTTAAAGGAGCCCCCCATGCTGCTGACAAATCACAGAAGGTGCTGGATCTGAGTGGGAACGGCCGGCGAGCCCCGAGGTGACAGGCAGAAGGGGCTGGTTCCAAGAGCTCCGTCAACCGTGAGTCACGTCCCCCTGAGGGAGGTCGCTGGGGCAGGTGTGTGGGGCGGGCAGGAAACAGCCACCCCAACCTCCACGGGCCGGGAGGCCCGTGCGGCCAGCGGTGAGGTCACGCCAGCCTCTCCCAGGACCTGGCCATCTGTTTACGGCAGCTGAGACTTTGAGGGCAGCTGGCGATGCTCCAGGTTGAGAAACTCCAACTGTTTACACGGTCCCTCCAGGGACATGGCCACGGGCCCACGGGCACTGCAGCCGGGCTGGGCGGGACAGAACTCGGGCCAGAGGGGAAGGAAGCCGTCCCTGCCCACATCCAGATGGCCAGGCTCCCCCGCGAGGACGGAGTGGGCTTCCTACAGATGAGCTCCCTGTCGCCTCGGCCCGCCCCCACCTGTGGGTGGGGAGCCGACCCCCCACCCCACCGGGGTGCAGGGACGCAGGGCTCTCCTCACAGGCCCTGAGAGCAAACAGGAAGCTTATCCAGACAGGGGTGCAGCCCAGCCCCCGCCGGAGCAAGGGGCCCAGACCCGGACTCCACAGCCGGGCGCCCCTCTGGTGTCCCACTGCCTCCCCGGGCAAGGTGCCCCTTTCCCTGGAGCACTGGGGCACCCCACGAGGCACCCAAAGTCGTCAGCAGGTCCAGCAGGGGACCAAGACCATCTGGGGAGACGCCACTGGCGGGCCCTGCGCCCCGGGGAGATAAGCCCAGCTCTGACTACGGAGGAGCAACGGGTGGTTCTCGGCACCCCGTTCTTCCGTGACGGTCCCCAGTCTGGGTTTCACCCAGTGGGCCGTCGACACTCGGTGTCAGGAGTTTTCTCGTGGCTGAGCAAGGAGCCACCTGGCCTTGGGGCCCCCAGGGCACCTCTGCACCCCCACCCAACCCCTCAGACAAGCCCTGTCTTCCTCGGACCCAGAGAAAGCACCGGCCGGAAAGGAGGCTTCCCAGCCCGAGGAAGAGATGAATGTCCAGGGCCCGCAGCCCCGCAGGAGCGGTGGTCCCCGACCCCGGACAGCCTGGGGGTGGGGGCTGCAGAGCCACACAAGACGGCCCTGGCCCCTAGGGGGCTTCCCTGGCTGGGAACGGGCCCAGTGAGGGCGCTCCTGCCCGCAGATGGGACTCGTCCCAAGTGCCCCGGCCACACGCTCCAGGCTTCTCTGGGGGGCCATCGGTCAAGGTTCTGAAAGAGCCCCTAGCTCCCCAGGAGGGTGGAGGCCATTGGGTCCCCCTGTCCAGGAGCCCATGGTCGGACCGGCCCTGGGAGCCCAGCCAGCAGGAACCAGGTCCTGGCAGCAATCCCAGCCCAGCCCCGGCCTCCTGACCGGCCTCATGGACCCGGCACACTTCCTTCGGCACTTGGAGGACGTGGCAGGGTGGACCTCGGCCACCAGCCCCTCCCACTCCCCTCCCAGCCCACCCCCACGCCCAGCACGTGCAGCGCAGGGGACCCGCCCACCCAGATGATCAGGGGCCCCTTGCCACAGGCGTGGGGGGTGGGGGCCCCAACCGGGCAGCTCTCAGGTAATAGGGGCACCCCACTGCCACCAGCCAGGCCCAGCGCCCTGAGGTCAGAGGACATCCCAGGACTGAGGGGGCCCCCACCAGCACCCCCTGCCCCCTGAGGGGCATCAGGATTGCCCCATCCCCGAGGCTCCACACACGGAGACGTGGTAACCCCGCTGCCAGGCACAGCTGGGTTGCTCTCCACCGGGATTTCGGTTTACGGGTTTCGTAAGCGGCTCCAGGTGCACCGCAGGCCACCCCCGCCACTGCCCCCCGGATCTGCAGTGCCCGGGGCCCAGCCCTCTGCGACCTTCCGGAGGGGCTCTGCCTCCCGCAGGGCAGCGGGCACAGAGTCCCGACAACTCGAAACCCACCAGCCACCGCCTGCACCCACGTGGGGAACGCTCCCCACAGGTCTCCGGGGAGATGAGCCCCGCACACAGTCCCCAGGGCCACGGGGCTCCTGGAAGCGGCCCAGGGCCAGCGCACAGGCGTCCCACAGGTCTGGCTCCGCCCCCTGCACGGTGACGACCCACCCCCACCCACTTCCCAGAGAGGAGAAGAAGGCGTCCTTACCGGTTCGATGATGGCGGGTTCCCCCTTTTGCCCCTTCTCGCCCCGCGGCCCTTCAATCTGGGGGTGAGAAACACACAGACAGAGGATGAGAGGGAAGGGGAGCCAGGTGGCGGGGAGCCGGTGACTCTGCTTACAGCGCAGGGCAGCTCGCCGCCGCCGCCGCAGAAGGAGCCCCACTACCCCGAGCGCACCCCGCCCCTCACCCCTTCGAAGATGGTGTCCTGGTTGGCGGGCATGCCGGGCCCGATCTCGGACGGGGACACGGTGGGGTCGTAGTAAGAGTCGTAGTAGCTCTCATCCAGGTTCTTGATGGTTTCTTCGGTGAACTCCCCCTCCACGTCGTCCTTCCCCTCCCCGGGGGGTGGAGCCGGCTGGGAGCAAGAGGGAACAGGGTCCCCAGGGACCGAGGGCGCCAGGTCAGCTCCAGGGCCCGTAACCCCAGGGACGGTGGCCCCCCTAGGAGCCTGGAGTCTAACTTGTTGGGAGAGCGAGCTCCTGGGACCCCGGACAGTCTGCTCGCACATTTTCACTGTCACCAGGAGGAGACTGTCACCCACCCGCCTGCCGAGACGCCGTGGCTGACTAGGGCTGTGCCCGGGGACGTCGGAGACGTCGGGGACATGAGGCCTCCACCACAGGCCTCAGGGTCTGGGGGTACAATGCCCCTCATCCCACGCCCACTGGCGGAGGGGCCTGGCCCCATCAGAACCCCGGGTCCACTCTGTGGCCAACGAGAATCTGGCTATTTTTAAGCTTCTGCTCTGTGTCCTGCGTGCTGCTGAATCCCTTCCTAATCTGAAACGGTGACCAGCCCAGGGGGCGGGCACATCGGTGCCAGGCTGTGAATGACAACATCGCGGCCACTGGCGGAGACGTCAGGCCAGGTCCGCCCGACAGGAAAGCTCACGCCGCTCCCCAAGGGCTGGCCTCATTCCTCCCGTCCGGGTCCCCCGCCCGACCCTGCCCAGGCCACACACAGGGGCAGGGGCCTCGGGCACCAGCACAGGGCTCACTGTGCCCACCTTACAGTACACAGGCCCACTCGGTGGGTCAGAGGTCCCACCCCTGCTCGGCAGCCCTGGGGACACGGCCCCCCAGGACACCCAAGGGCAGAGGCAGAGGACGGAGGAGCGCCCCCACCTGGTGGTCCTCCCCCGCCCCGCCAGCTCAGAGGGACAGCAATTACATTGGAGGCGTTGGCGGCGCCAACCGTGGTGCTGGTGGGGACCTCCGCCCCTGTGCCTCGGTCGGGGGGCTGGTTGGGGTCGTCGACGCCCTCGGCGTAGCCGATGTCCTCGTACGGGGGTGGTGTGTAGTAGTCCTCGATGGGCACGTAGTCGTAGTCACCTACGCCGGGGTCGTCCTCCTTCCCGACCCCCTCGCTGGTGTCGGGCACCGGAGGGGCCGCTGTGGGGGGCAGGGTCGGCGCCTGCGAGCCGGGCGGAGAGGGGCGGTGTTGCAGAAGCCTGCGGTCCTCCCACAGCCCCTCCCCCCGCCCCCCGTGTCCCACCCAGGGGCCCGCCCAGACCTCGGGGATCTCCGTGGTCTCTCTGGCAGCTTCCACCGGCTTCCCGGTGGCGGTAGGCTCCTTGCCGGGGCTGTCTGGGTCCTCGTAGTAGGGGTACTCGTAGTAGTAAGTCTCGCCCTCGCCTTCTCCTTCCGGGTACTGGGGGGAAACGGGCGCATGAGGACACAGGGCCGGCGGGGACCAGAAAGGACTGCAGCTCAGGAACCCGGGTGCCACCGCGTTCGGGCAGGAGGGCGAGAATGGCCGACCCCAGGCCACGGCGGGCCGCGGTCAGGGGACGAAGCCCAGGACGCACTCCTGGAGCGTGGGGATGAGGCGGCTCCTCGCGCGGACGCCGGGGGTCAGAGGACCCGCCGTTCTGCGCGGACGGCCCTCAGCGCCCCCAGACTCAGCCCCCGGGGTGTCTGCAGCATCTCAGCTCGGCCTGGTCACAGGCTGGGGGGGCACAGGGATACCTCGCGTCCTCACCTAGAAACCCTCTGAAGCTTAGAGGGGAGGCTTCCTGACAAACGGCCTTTGCGGCCCAGCCCAGAGTCTCTCCCAGGGGGGCATTTAGCACGGAGCTGCCACGGTTTCCGTGTCCTTCCACCCCACCCTGCCCGCCCCAGGGCCCCGTGGGCGCCCCCACCCGGCGCCGACTCACGTAGTCATCCGGGCCAGGGTCCTGGGACTGCGGGGTGTCGGGGGCGGCCGTGTCGCAGTCGGGACTGTAGTGCTCGCACTGGTCGTAAGCCGCCCGGTGGTCGGAGACAAAGAGCAGCTGCTGGATGTCGCCCTGGGAAAGGACAGAAGCCTGTGATCGAGGGGCACGCACGGACCCGCAAGGGACCCAGGACACCAGCCTGGTGCCTCGGAGGACAAGCCTGTCCTCAGCCAGCCTAGCCTTCCCCCCCCGGAGCTGCTGCCCCCCGAAACCACCGAAGCCGGGGTATTCTGCCCACCCATCCGTCTGTCCTCGGTCCATCCACCCACCATCCGTCCATCCTGCACCCGGAAAGCAGAGAGCGCTGTGGGAAGGAGCACATGTGGCCTGCCCCCCAAAATCACAGTGTGGATCCCCGGATGGCCCCCTGGGGTGTGGGAAGCAAGGTGCCAACGCAGCGCACAGTCCCGGGGAGGGAATCCGTCACCTTCCCCCGCTCCCCAAAGGCTCCGTGGGGAATCTGGCTCAGAGATGGGGTGAAGTGGGGGTGACTCGATGGCAGAACGGGGACTGCCCTCACGTCCAGCATAGGCCCACTGACCCCTGACCCCTGAGGCACGGTTCCACCTATGTGCCCCCCGAGTCTGAGAGCCCTGAATGATGAACCCGGAGCCCTGAACTCCGCGGGCAGCCCTGTCCCCACGCAGACAGCGTGAAGCCCCTCATTTCCGGCGTCTACCTTCCCCGGAAACGTTGGTACGTGTTTAAAATTGTTCTTCCCACAAACCTCTGGGTGGGTTTTCACACCGAAAAAAGGCACCGGTTCTTTTTGTGAACGTTTCTCTCGGAGGGCGGGGATCTAGCCCCTGCCCCGCCCCACTGTGGAGAGGGGAAACCGAGGCACGGCGCTCAGGATCCAAATGCTCTGGCCGCTGGAACGCACAGCCCGGACTGACAAGGGCCCTCACAGTCCTCGCCCGAGCTCCCACCTTCCGCTTTCAGCCCCGGGCAGCCCCTTGGAAAGTGCCCCTCCTCCCACCCCCAGGGAGACCTCAGGAAATCCTTCAGTTCCTTCTGGAATGTCAAGTCAGAGCCAACAAATTTCCGTCTGAAGCAAGGGGACACGTGCGAGACTGTCCATCATCCCAACCGTCCCCCAGTCTGGAGACCCCCGACGGGACGCAGCCTCTGGGGGCCTCGGCCTCCGCCTTCAGCCAAAGGGAACCTCAGCCTCCCCTGCGTCCCCCACGCTCGTGGGGGACAGGCACACAGACGCACTCTGAGCTGGTGATGCTTCGAACCCCGACCGCACACTGTTCAAGCTCCCTGGACTTGACCTCTCATGAGCCCAGCTCCCTGCACTCCGAGCTGCGGCCACCGCCCAGCAACCTGGAGCCAGCACGCCCCTCGCTGGCCCTGACCTGGCGCACGCTGCCTTTCACCTAGAAAGCCAACAATTCCAGCTCCGTGATGCTTCCGAGAGCGACTCCAGGTTGCCTCCCGTGATGTGACCCCAAGTGCCCAGCTGCAACTGCGGGGACCACCCACAGTGAGGCCTGGGTCTGGGGCCTCTGCTGCCAGCTCTGGGCTGGCCACGGGTCGGCGCCTCTGGGGGGCACGGTCCTGGATGTTCCCAAGGGCGCCCCAGGGCTTCTCTGCTCCAGGTGGCCTCTCAGGCGGGCGGCTCTGACCCCCCAAGCCCTCCAGCAGCCTGGCCTCGACCTTGGAAGGGCTGTTGCACCCCCGCCAGAAGCAGCCTGGCGCCCCAGCTTGCAAGCCCACAGCCCACTTGCAGGGTCTGAGGGTGTTTGGTTTGCGTTTATGTGAGTGTGCGTGCATGTGTGTGGTACTATGTGTACACACGCACACATGTACACACACAGATATGTGCACACATTGTGTGCCTGCATGTTTACATACGCCTGTGTGTACCCATGCACATATCGGCGTGTGCCCGTGCACATGTGTGCATGTGTGGTACTGTGTGCACGCATGCACCCATGTACATGTGCAGGTATGTGCACACATTGTGTGCCTGCATGCATGTTTATGTGTGCCAGTGTGCACATGTACCTGTGCATATCAGTGTGCATCCGTGCATGTGTGTGGTGATGCACACCAGTGTGTGCATGCATGCCCATGTGTGCATATATGTATGGTGCCATGTGCATGTACGTGTGTGTGCGCGCACAAGACGGGTGCATGCCTCTGCTCCGGGCAACCCACTCCTGAGTGGAAACCGAAGGAGAGCCCTGCCCCTGGGCACCTGAGGGACACTAGAGGGCGACTCCGCCTCTGGCCAGCCTGAGCTGCTGCCCTCAGAGGTGCTGGGGTGACCCCAGGGGCCTGGGACGGGGCCCCCGCCCACAGCCACAGCCCGCCCAGTGGTCTGCCAGTGCAGACCCTGGCCCCTGGCAGCCCCGCCTGGAGGGCTTTCTCAGGGGCGCTGCCCCGCGCAGCCACGCTGTCCCTTGTCCCCCACCCTTGTCCCCTCCTGTGCGCCAGACGGACAAGCCCCGCGCATCCCTGCAGCTGTTCCAGGACAGAGCCAGGGCCAGCGTCCCCTCATCCCGTGTCACGGCCGCACGAACTGGGGCTCAGGGGCCCTCTCAGAAGGGCGCAGCGGGGGGCTTCCGAGTCACCGCCTGAGGTCCCCCGCCCCGGGGCGCACCCCAGAGCTGCCTGGTCCCCCTGGAGTTCAAGTGCGGTGTCCTGCGCGTTCGGCTCCAAGTTCCCATAAACAACACCATCACGTTGCCCTGGCAGCCCCTGGCAGAGACGTGGCACCAGCCCAACCAGCCTGGAGAACGAGGGTGCACCCGGTCCCACCTCGGATACCCAGGCCAAGCCGTTCATCCTGCAGGGGCGCTGATGCCAACCCCAGGTGCGGCGGCCCCGCGCGGCCTCCTGCGGCTGCCCCAGCCGAGTCACCTGCCCGGAGAAGCAGGCGCCGCTCTGCTCGCTAACCCTCGCTCTGACAGTCTCCAGTTCTCTCCTTTTTACACCTGTTTTTGCCCCTGCCAGGTCAGCAGGCTCTGCCAAGCCCCTAGAAGCTTCTGCCACCAGGCCTGGCATCATTTCAGCCCCTCCGCTCGGCTGCCCGGCCTCAATGCCCGGGGGGCGGCCGTCAGCGGCCTGGCTTCCTGCCACAGACCCCGGGCAGCCTGAGCGGCCGTGGGCTGCTGGACACAGTAGGACATGCGGCATCCTTGGTCTGCACCGAGCCGGCAGCATTTTGCTGAGGGAGTCGGATCTGCCCTTTGTGATAATGAGATTTAATCCAGCCCACGCTGCTGCTGGGGGCGGAGGGAGCTGCAGGGCTCTTGCTGGAGAGCTCTGTGAACTTGGGGACTGTGGGGACGGAGCACGTCCGGTTCGCCCAAATCAGGGCATGTGTGTGCCGCCAGCCTGGGCCCCCTCCCGAGCCATTTCATCTGCGTCCCTCCTCTCGGCGGACGCCAGCCCCGCGCCACGGCCCATCCCAGCTCACAGGCCCTGCCCTGCCACCCATGGGGCACGGCTCGGCGCCCGGGGGACGGAGGGAGGGCGGCAGCGCTGAGCGTGGGGGCTCCGGCGGCCAGCTCACCTGGGCGTCCATCCTAACCAACTGAAACTTAGGATCAGTCTCCAAAGCATCGAGCCTCAGTTTCCTGGTCCACATAAGGGAGGGGGAGCCACACTGAGGTGGGGGCTGCTGGGAGGGAGAGCCCCCCACCTCTACACACAGGACCGCAGCGCCCAGGGGCTCGGCGCCCATGCACACTGAACCAGGGACCCGTGGGCACAGACGGAACCCGTCCACCCAGCAAAGCTTCCCCCAGGGACCTGGCAGCTTCGGAAGGACACGTCTGGAGGTGCGGTGGCCAGGGCACGCGGGGCCCCCTTCCACAAGCCGGCTCCCGACGCCCTGGGAGATGACCTCACACATCCAAGGCCACCCAACTGTCCTGTTCAAGCTCCCGAGCCCAAACTAATCCCACCGAAGGCCTGGCTGGGTGTCTTCAACCCATGAGTCACACCACGGAAGAGCAGACGCCGCAGCCGGCGTGGGTGGAGCTCATTTCTCCGCGATGTTTCCGTGGAGTCTGAGAGGGAGTTTCACGCTCTGCAAGCCAGGGTTAAAGAGACATCTCCACGGGGCCAGAAACCACTGTCGGCTGCCCCCGCCCGGGTCCCCCCTCCCTGGCCTCCATCTGCGCTCCCTGCTCCGCACGGCAGCCTGGGGCCTCACCCCGGTCTCACCCGCACCGCCAGCCCGCTGCTGCTCCAGGCTGTCCGGGCCCCAGCTACTCACCTGCGTGGGTGCAGGCTGCAAAGCCTCACCTGAGTCTCGCTGCCGGGGGTGGGGAGGGGGCAAGGGACAGGGACAGGGCAGGGGTGGTCAGTTCCAGCCTCACTGTACCCTGACGCTGGCTGCTGTGAGCGAACTGAGAGGGGACGCTTCACCCCCGGACCGAGGGACAGGGCGGCAGAGGCGTGTCAGGGGCCTGGCAGACAGGCCCTCTTCCTCAGAAGCCCACCAGACTCTGCATATAACACGGGTCTCGGTCCCCTCCCTGCCAGCCACGTGGCCCTGGACGTGTAGCTGAGCTGCCCAGACGGACACACACAGAGGCCCAGCCCGTTGCCCGGGCAGCACAAGAGTGAAGCTGTCCCCCTTCACCCCCCGAACTCTCAGAGCAGCAGGCCCGTGGGGACACCTGCTTTGGGACAAGCTCCCCAGAGGAAGGAACACGAACCTCTGCATAACCGCAGAGAGGGGCGAGGCACGGACCGCCAGCGGCCTGGGTGCTAGATGCCTCCCCTGCCCACCTCGGGGGCCTAAGCGCGTCACCTAATCTATCCGGGCCTCCACGTGCTCACTCACACAGGAGGACGATGACATCTCCCTCACAGCAGCGTCCTGAGGACGGAGCGTGAGGGTCCGTGCAGCACGCTTGGCGGGCCCTGAACACAGCCAGGCAAAATAGGCAGCAACCACCATCATCACCACCACCATCATCATCACTGCCATCATCACCCACCACAATCATCATCACCACCATCACCACCCATCACCATCATCACCATCATCACCACAACCATCATCGCCGCCGCCGCCATCACCACCATCACCATGTCCACCACCTCCATCAACAGCCCCGATCCCTGACGTGGTGGACCCAGCAGCCTCCCCCACGTGAAGGCGGTCAGCTCTGACCGTTGGTCCCTTCGCCCACTCCGCCAGCGTTTGTAGCCTGTCTACGATGAGGCTTACGGACACGAAGACGAACAACCTGTGTTCCCAACCCCGAGTCTCAGCCTCCCAGTGCTTCCTCGGGAGGCAGCCCACGTGAGCGACTAACTGCCTGGGGAGGCCGAGGAAGGCGTTCCAGAGGGGGTGGCCTCAGAGCTGGGCCCGGGTGGGGGGGTGGACACTACACGTTCACCCCCACGAACGTCCCACCCATCGTGTTCGCTCTGCTGCCTCCTCATCTTGCCCCCTGGGCGAGGCCCTCTAGCTTTGGGCACCAATCCCCCCATCCCGTCCACCCCGTGTGAGGCTCAGACCCAGGGCTGTCACTCAGCCTCGGCAGGGCACGGTCCAGACCCTCCGCCATCTGTCGTCCGTTCCGAACATGCACTGCGGCGCCGCGCCACCCCATGGTCACTACCGGGCTGACCTCCCCAGCCCCTGCGTCCTTTCCGTGGGAACGCGGCGTTCCTCCCGTCCTGCTCCCGCGCAGCTGACCGGCAGGAACCAGGTGCAGACACTCACATCTGCCCTGACCGAATTCCACTCCCTCAGTTCCAAACACGGCCACGGCCAGGACACCGTCCGTCCCGGGCTTCCTCCTGCCAACCAGGGCCGGCACTTGGCGTCCCTGACAGCCCTGACTCAGGGTCTTTCTGCCAACCCACGGCCACCAGAGGGGTCCTCGCAGCCCATCGCCCGCCCCACCCAGTCCTCGGGCGTCTGAGCCGGCAGCGGCCGGGCCGGGCAGGCTCCTTGGCGTGCGGAGGCCCCGGGCACCTGGCCTTCCCAGGGCCGAGAGCCTCCGCACGAAGCCAGCACGGCGTGGGCAGGCATGTGCCTCTGAGGAGGATTTTCCATGTTCTCAGAGTGAGGCTCACAGCAGGGGCAGCGAAGGCCGCCAGCGAACGCGCTGCCCAACTCTGCTGGGCCGCCCTCCCGCCCCGGGACACGGGCTCGGCCGGGGGGCACCCCGCGCGTCTCAGGGACTTTCTCCCAAGGCCACCAGAGGGCTTCCAGGGCGGTGCAAACCCCCCAGCCTGGGACGGCCCCTCCTTGAGGGGCCTCAGCAACCCCCCAACACACTCAGGGCTGCGGCCCGTGAGCAGGCCCTTCTCAGGGGAGGCTGGATTCCAGCTGCCCCCTCCCGGCGGGGCTCACGGACGCCCCGAATCTCCCCATCTGTGAGGCGAACAGCACTAGCGACAGGAAGGAGAATCGCCACTGTCATTGTGACTCTAAAAATAACCGACTTCCCCCCGCGGTGTGGTCGGTGACCTGTGTGCCCGCGGTGCGGACCGAGCTGAGGGCTCGGTCAGGCGTCCGCTCCTGTCGGCCTCACCACCAGCCGGCAGGCCCGTTTTCCTAGGCTGGCCCAAGGCCCTGCGCATGGTGACTGGGGTCCGGGCGCTGCCAGAGCTGCCCACAGCCCCCTGGGTGAGGGGCCCTCCAGCGGCGCCCAGCGCAGCGCCCAGGCTCAGCTGGGCGGGCTCCCCTCCCCCGCCCCTCCTGCCAGTGAGACCTGGGGACAGCGTCCAGAGCTTTGGGACACTCCCCCAGGAGAGCCGCCACCCTCCACCCCTCCTGACAAGACCCAGACGTCCCCACGTCGGCGCCTTCCCTCTGGAGCCACTGAAGCATTTCGGGTCCCCACACAGGGATACCCCTCCTGCAGCCCCAGGCACCGATCCTCCCAAGGGACCCACACATCGGGAAGTGCACGGTGATGTCAGTCCACGGGACGGGGCTTGAGGCATCCCATCAGCCGTCTGGGCCAGGCCACAGGAGAGGCAGGGCCTGGTGACTTCATGGGGTGTCTCTGGCCCCTTCCTCGCCGGGCCCCCCAGGTAGAGACAGCCTCCCCAGCTGCTGGGCTGCCCATGAACGTGAGCGCCCAGCGCCCCCCAGTCCGGCACTGGCGGGTCCTCAGAGCTGGCCACCCGCCCTGGCCCCCCGAGGCATGAGCCCAGCGAAAAGCACCTTGGCACAAACACCTACAGGAGACCACGCCACGTCCCCGTGTCACCCGCTCCCACCTGCCCCCGCTGAGCAGCCGCACCCTCCCGATGCCCAGCTGGTCACGGGCCGGCAGCCAGCAGGCTGCCCGCCACCTGCACCAGGCAGGAGTCCAGGCCGAGGGACGGCGAGGTCACTGATCGCACAGGGAAGGCCCCTGTCCCTGCGCACAGCTGGTGCTGGCTGTTCCTGGAAGGTTTCCGGTCTCCACACCCGCCGCAGGCCAGGGCACCGCCTGCGCCGCAGCAACAGGGCGGCCGCCCGGGATGCGCGCTGGCCGGGGAAGGGCGTGACCGGGTTTCTGAGGACCTGGTTCCCGTGGTCAGGGGGACAGAGGCGCGGGGGCTGCGGTGACCGTCGCACCCGAAGTCCATCATGACGTCAGGGCAGGACCGTTGGGCTTGGGCAGTCGTAGGTCTGGGGACCAGCCCCCCGCTCACTGCAGTTCTGCTGGGTGACTCTCGGCGGGTTACACACTCTCCCTGGAGCAGCTTCCAGGGCACGGGAGGCCTGACGGGGGGGGAAGGGCTGAGCACACAGGTGGTGAGCTGTCGGGGACCCCGCCGGCCAGCGCTGACCCGGACCGGCTGCCCGCCCAGCTCGGCCACTGAGGAAATGCACCCATCCCCTCGCACCGGGCACACTCGCTCGCGCCCCAGCAGGCCGGCTGTTCCAGAAACAGGCGCTCGTTCCGGAGCCTGGACAGAGACAAGACCCGTCCTGCTCAGGCGGCTACAGGCCCCTCTGACCGGGGGTCTGAGGAAGGGCTCCCGACCGGGCTCACTGGCCTGCTTGGGACCTGCTCCCCGTGGGGTGGAGCCACGCCCCGGGACCCCTGCTGCTCACGGGACCGGAGCACAGCCACATCCAGGAGGAGCAGGACACGGGACACACCAATTTCCCAGGAACAGTGAGCTGGTGGCTTTGGAAGGGACTGGAAGGTCCAATGTCCCCCGTACCACAGGGAGACCCGGTCAGAGCCAGGGTCATGCCAAGGTCACACCACGTCTGGGGAGGCTGAGCGAGCAGAGGCTGCCGATGCTGCTTTGGCGTCGGCCCCACACCCAGGCTGGTGCGCACCCAGGAGACCCCGGTGCCGTCCGGCTAAAACTGGGCGCTGCAGGAAGGCGCTGTGGGTCTTGCTGGCCTCCATCCCCGACTCTCCCCGTCAGCGGGGCTTCACTCCCAACAAAGGGGCCTCTGTGCGGCCCCACGCACCCCAGGGACCACCCAGGGCCCCCAACAGACTCCAGAGTTCGGCAATTCCTGTCTGGGACGGCGCTGAGCACAAAACTCAGTGTCTGGTGCCCGGGTGACGGGCCCTCCACCAAACTCCCAGAATCCTCAGGCTCCCCCGGAGGACGGGGCTGCGGGACCAACCGGCTCTCAACAAGGGAGTCCCCCTCCCGGGGGTGGGGTGGGCGGACTGTGGTGGCTGGAGAAGCAGTTTCCGGGGTGCTGGCCTCTCCTTCTGGAAAGTCTCCTACAGAACCTACGTGGGTAAAGTGGTAAGGGAGTGAGACCTCTTTTATTTCAAAAGAAATAAAAATTCTGTCTCACTTGCTACAAGGTGAAGGGCGGCTGGGAATATAAGGCCACCCCACCCACTTGATCACATTGCTCCATGAAGGAGAAAAGACGTTTTTAAAAAAAAGGGCCAGGGCCCCTGGGTGTCCCGGGCTCCGCCGGTCCCCATGGGCAGAGACGCGTCAAAGGACGGCCAGGAGGTCCGGGGCCATGGACACTTCTCCCTCGAAGTGCGAACAGCGTGTGGCCGGCGAACATCTCTCCCTGGCAGGGCCGCCACTCGCGCGCAAACCGAAGCCACAACCGGGCAGAGCGGCGCTCGGGCATTCAGGACAGACTCCTGCCCTGCGGCCCCCGGCCTCCGAGTGGGAGGCCGGCGGAGAAGTGGTTCAGCTCGAGATCCACTTCTTTCAGGAAATGATGAACGGCTTCCCTCCCGTAACAGGAACAGTGGGGACGGCCACAGGGCGCCAGCTGTGGGCCGCACACTCCCCCAGTCAGGAGGGGCACTGTGACAGTCCCCCCCCACCGGGCAGACGGCGGCTGCGTCTCCTCCGACAGGCCGGCAAGAGGCAGTGCCGGGCTCCGCCTGGCGCAGTGGGTCCCGTGTGCATTCGTGCCCAGGGGAAAATGGCCTTTTCTAGCTCACTGAGAACATCAAAGAAGAATTTTTTTTAGAATCCTAATTTTTTTAAGATCAATAAACCTCTTTCCTGACTCATTCCTGTGAAAGTCACAGTGCAGGCCCACGAGGCCCTAGGAATTGCTGAGATTTGCACAGCGCAGCAAAGCTGCCACACGGCCGACTCATTCACACCCGCCACGCGCCACCGACTGCAGCACGCCCTCCCACCCCCACCGCAGAACCTCCACTGACAGCAGGACGGGCAGTGGTGGCAGCAGCCCTGGCAGGGACCCGGCCCCTGAGCAGGTGCCCAAGCTTCCTGGGGAGCCCCGGCAAGCGCCCCACCATCTCTGGGGCGTCATACTAGTCCCCACATTTTACAAACGAGCATCCGCAAGCTCATCAACGCCACCTGCTTTACCTCCACCAGCAGAAGCTCCCTCCCACTGTGTGCGACCCCCAGGCTCCCCGGAGAGCCGTGAAGCCGCCCCGGCCTGACAGAGGACAGCCCTGCCACCCGCAGCTCACCCTGAGTCTCTGGTCAGATGCATGGTCAGGGGTGCGGGGCCGTAACTGGCAAAACTTGGCGGAGCCGGTGGAATCTGGGCGCAGCCCGCCCCGCCGCCCCACGGGCTTGGGTGTCCCAGGAAGCCCGCTCCACACGGGACCCACAGACCCGCCTCCCCAGCCTTCAGCCGGCTCCACGCACAGGCGGCAGTTCTGCCGGCTCCTCAGTTACCCGCGCCGGGCCCCAGCCCCTCCACCACCCGCTCCGCGCTGGGTTGGTAGCATAATAGCCTGCTAACCCTCTCGGCACTTGGTCCGTCTGAAGGAGGCACGTGCCAGGAGGACCACATTCGACCTCACGCATTTTGGCCCCAGCTCTGTGAAGCTCCTGCGTCCGCGATCCCATCTTACAGGTGGAGCAGCTGAGGTTCAGAGACATCCCAGCACGTGAGAGAGAGGACTGGGGCCCCGGGGCTCACGTAGGCCAGCGCCCCGCCCCCAGGTCGCAGCTCTGCCCCCCAGCCCCATCGTGACGTGGGGAAACACCAGCCTCCGGCAGACGCTGGGGTCTGCACAGCCTTCGGCACCGTTAAAGCAGGACTTCGGGAGTCGGCCTGCGTCCTCTCCCACCCAGTGTCCCCAGCAGGGCAGCAGGGTCCGGCCAGCACCTGTGGGGGTCCTGGCGGCCCCATCACCAAGCGGACGCACAGACCCGGGGCCCCACCTCTGCGCGAGCCCCAGAGAAGCGGGGGCTGGCCAGACACAATCAGGCCACTGAAATGTGGCCACTCGAATGTGGCCACTCGAATATGGCCACTCGATCGTGGCCAAACGTGTGAGCCCTCGAAGACTGTGGGACGAAACACTGCCCATCCCGTCCCGTCTCTGGGATCCGAGAGCTGGGGGGGTCCTGGGAGACCACCTCGCCTGGCGGTCCCCAAACACACTTCAGCCCTCTCCACAGCACGGTGTGTCAACGCCGGAGGTCGGCAGAGGGGTCACCGACGTGCCTTCCGGGATGCAGGTTCCAGGGCCCACCGCAGCCCCTCGGGAGGCGGGCCCGAGGGGTCTGACCCTTCACAGGCGCCGGGGTCCAATGCGCCCCAACACCCGGGAGCACCGGGGCTGGCGGCGGGAGCGAGGCCCCCAGGCTGCCTGACGCTGAGCCCGAGTCGGTGAAGGAGAGGACCGTGGGCCTCCCGGGGGGGTTTCTGGAGTGGGACTCCAGGCTGGGCACAGCGGGCACCGCTGCCTTCGAATGGCTCCGAACCGCAGCTGTGCCTGCCTTCCCGAAGCTCACAGTCACGGGCTGAGCTCTGCACCCCCATCCACCCCAACGGCCCTCGAATGTCGGAAGGCCGGAGTCCTGCCCAAGTGGGCCCCAGAAGACATGGATATCGGTCACCTTGGATGAGGGTGGCCCCCACGGTCCTCACGGGGCCACTCCATCCCCACGGGCCACAAACATCCCGTAGGCCGGCAGCAGAGACCTCAGCCCAGCAGAAACCACGGCCCCGGCAGCGCGCCAGCCGACCCCGATGCAGGAGACAGGCCTGCTGACAGCAGCCGCAGCGGCTCCCTGGGGCCGTGGCCATTCGTCGGCGTCTGTCCGGGTGGCAGGGGGGGGCAGCCGGCCACCCCGCTCACCTCAAACACGTCCTCGTCCAGGATCCGGGTGCCGAACACAACGATGCCGTTGGTGTCTACGATGGGGTGGTCGCTGCGGTCGAGGGACTGGGTGACCTTCTTTCTGCAGTCCAGGATCAAGGTGACATTTTTCTTGTGGACGCTGAGCGCGACTCGGTGCCACCTGCAGAGAAACAGACAGCCGGGTGGGTGGAGGGGGCTGGCTGTCACGGAGCGCCGGCGCAGGCGACCCCGCGGCCTGTGACTGGGGACCGCAGGAAGGAACCCCGTTTCCCACACCATCGCGGTGGGGCAGAGCCTCTGCACAAGTCCCAGCCACGCCACACGCCACCACACGAGGCCCCCCCACCCTCCAGGAGCCCCCGACGCCGCGTGTCCCAGACCAGATCTGCAGCCTGAGGCCACAGGCCCTAAAGCCAGCAGGGCGCTCGCCAGCGGGGCCCGGGCAGGGACACATGGGGGTGTAGCTTTACATGGCCGATCTGAACTCCGACAGCAAATGGAGCAACCGAGTTTGACGGGGAAGGAGGGGCCCAGGCATGTACGTGAAACCCACGCGTTGTATCCTGAAGGTCATCCTGGCCTGCGGCCTCAGACATGCGGGCTCCCCACGAGGTGACCACCAACCGGCCGGGGTTATGTGCGCGCCCGCCGCCTCCTGGGAAGGCCTGCCTGTTTTCCATCACTCCCCTGCACACCTACGCGTCTGTGCCCATCGGGACTCCTCAAACCCTCTGCAGACCCAGCCGGGTACAGCCACGCCACCTCCCGAGTCCCCTCTGAACCCAGAGGCTGGCGTCTGATGTGCTTCCATGTACTGTGCCAGGAAAACGGGGGCCCAGGGAGAAGGGAGAGCGGGACCCAGGACCCCGGACTCCGAGCCCAGGGCTCGCCCCACTTGGTGTGCACCTGGGGTGCCTCAGCACCTGCTGCCGTGAAGCACAGCCTGCTGGGAAGCCCCCGCCTGCCCGCAGGCCCCAGGGGGGCCTGCCCAGACCCCGCAGCAGGACTGGGCCACTGAGGGGGGCCCACTTACTTGCCGTCGGACAGGTTGATGCCCCTGAAGAGGGGGTAATCGTCCGGCCCCGGCTTCCCGGTGTGGTCCTCATACAGGAAGACGGGCGAGCGGCCCATCTCCAGGCCGATCTGCTGGATGCCCTGCTCATTGTAGATGGAGACCAGGAAGGCCTGGCTGCCCTTCTTGGCCTTCACGGTGGTGAGGATGGAGAAGTCCTCGGGGAACGCGGACGCTGCGAGGGAGGATGGAGGTGAGAAGCCACCGGGGAGCCCCCTGCCACGCCCCACCGCCACGCCCCAACCCGCCCACCCGCTGCGTGCCAGGGCCCTCGGCCCTTGGCTGCCCCTTGATCGAACGGTTCCTGCAGCCCCCACACAGCCAAGCCTGACCCCTTGGAGGCTCGGGTCAAAAGCAAAGCTAACTGGTCCTTCCAGCTGTCTTCTCAGTTGCAATGCTTTTAGACATCTGTGTGTAAGTCCTCGTGAGAACCTCCTAGAACATGACCTTCCTGGGGGCGGGGCTGCCCCCTGCACACAGGCCGGGAGCCATCAGAGCTTCTTAGAAGCCAGGCCCCAGCGGGCCCTGCCCTCCAGGCTCGACCCCTCAGCACCCCACCCAGGCGACCCCTCGACTCTCCTGCCACCGTGTGCGGTCTGCAACTCCGCTGAGAGCCTGGGGCCGCAGAGCGCCGAGGGCACGTGGGCTAACTGGCGTGCGGCACAGCTGGGGACGGTGTGTTTCTTGGTCCCGGCCGGAAGGAGCAGCGCCCACAGGGGGTCCGGCGAGCGCAGGGAGCCGGGAAGGGGCAGCGCCTGCGCGGCAGCCGCTCACACTCAGTGGTGTAAGCGAGGCCAGTGGACCTGGCCCAGAGCCCGGAGGAGGAAAGGATCCATTATCAGCTGCTCCTTTCGGAAGGTAAAAAGAAGGTCAACCAGATGGCCCAGCAAGGAAGCTACCCTTGGATGCCCTCTGCTGGCAGAACTGCCACGTGACCAGGCAGCAGGCCTCTGCTTCTGCTCGGTGGGGCACAGTGGTGCCCTGCTGGGGCGAAGGGAGCGTCCAGAGCACCCGGCCAAGGCTGCCCTGAGACCTCCCAGGGGTGGGGCAGAGAGCCTGCCGTGGCCTCCGTGTCCGCTGCAGGACCAGGGCGGTGAGATCTTGCCGGGGCAGGGGCAGGGCTGGGCGAGGGTGGGAGGGGACAGAGCTGCTTCAAGCAGTGAGACCCAGCGTCCCCTGCAGGCCAGCTGGGAGAGCTGGGCTGAGAACCATCTGTGGGCCCCGCGCCCTGGCTGAGGTGTCAGCAAGGAAAGGTACAGGCACCTGCGTCAACGAGACTTATTGTCCCTCGAGACAGGGTCCCCCCCGGTCCTGACAGACTTCGCCACCACATGGGCTGGCGCCACGGAGCTGCCACCGTCACTGCGGGTTTTATTCTCAGAGAAACGTCACAACAGGGAGGGCTCAGCAGGAGGCTGTCACCACTTCCTCACGTCATGTCCTGTTCACACTGGCTGAGGCCCAGGGGCCCTGGGGCAGTGGTGGTATACAGTAGGCATTTACTGTGTGCGCATGCTATTAAACTGAATCCTACTAAGCCAGGGTGTTCTGCTGGAGGGTGGTTAATGCTGCAGCCCCGGGCCCACCGCGGAGGGAAGCCTGGGGTCGTGGCCAAAGGAGCCGGGGACATCACCACATCCAGCCCGACCTCGGATCCCGGACAGGAAGGGAGTCTCGGTCCCCACCATCGGCAGGGGAAGGACAAAACAGAGAGAGGACCTCAATCCTCGACCGGGAACACAGGAGGGGCCGCCGCGCCCCCACTGTGCTGTGGCCACTGGACCACACGGTTCCTTCTCTGCCCATCAGCCACAGGCGTCCCAGATGTGGCCAGACTCGCCACCCCCTGGGGCACGGGCACCAAAGCCAGCAGGTCACGAGTGGTGCGTTATCTCGAGGCTCCAAGGATCAGGTCGGGGTGCAGAGTCACACCGCACGGGCCTCTGAGGACATGGCCTCCCAGAGTTCCCCGACTCTGGGAAGGGACCGTTACCTGTGGGCCCACCCCCCACGTAAGCTAACGAAGGCGAGAGGGCCCTGCAGGAGTCTCACCGGGCCCTCATCTGAGAGCTCAGGGGAAAGTGGACTTAAAGAATTCCGTGCCGCACTGCCCAGAATCCCTCCCAGCCCTCCAACCACCAGCCTGTGTTCTGAGAGCCCCGGGGCCCTCCTGCCACAGGCCAATGTGGGAGGAGACAGGTATCCGGACCCAAAGTCCAGTGGGTGTGTCCTGCCCCTGCCCCTCCACTAGGTGACAGGGGTCAGATGAAAGGAATCATCAGCAACAGACCACAGGTCAGCGCCACGGTAAGACGCCTTGTTTGTACCCTCCGGCCTTTTACAGTGACAGCACTGGGCAGGCACGGCACCGTGGGCCAGGGTCCCACCGCACAGCCACCACAGACCCAGGCCGTCAGTGCCCTCCATCTCCCCGGGACGAGAATTCCAAACTGGGGACACGGGGAGGAAGCAGGCAACTCTGGCCAAAGCCAGGAGCAAGCCCTACAAGGTCAAGAAGCACGTCTCTGGATGTATGGGAACTGAGACCCCACTGTCCTCATGGGGAGTGACCCAGGGGCCTGGCAGTGACCACCATCTGCGATGATGAGGAGACAGTCTCGAGGCCAGACAGCTGACCCCAGGGTGACTCGGTTGCCCAAGATGGGCTCTCTAAGAGATCCTGAAGGGACTCAGTGGCCCTGAGTGACCTCACCAACCCGAAGTGATATCCTTACAAAGGGCTGGTGATGGAGAGGACAGTGGGGGTGCAGCACCGGCTGGTGGGAGAAGGGGCCAGAGGAGGCCCCCATGGCACTGTCAGTGGGGGGGGGGGGTGTCCTCCAGGGCCCATGGGGATATGGGACGAACAGGGAGTATGACTTGTCAAAGGAGAGCCCGAGCACAGCCCCGGCCACGGTCGAGGCACCGGGAAGACGGTGCACCGCAGCCTCCGACAACCACGGCACGCTCCTGAGGTGGGTGTGCTGCCCCCGGGCCCCCGGGGCCCTTTCTGATCTGACTCAGGGCTCCTTTAATCGGAGGGGAGAGGTTATCAACCACTAGCCTGCCCGCCCTCGTCCAGACAAGCCCCCAGCGTGCAATTAACTCTCGGTGTCACACGCTGCCCCCAGGACCGCGTGCCTGGGAGGGTGGCAGGGACAACCTGCGTGCCGCCTCTCGGCAGCCTACGCCGCTCCCGCTCCAGGTCAGCCATCGGAAGCAGAGCTCTGGCGCTTGGCAATCAACTCTGTGCAAAGCCCGCACTCTGGCTGGGAGGCACCGCCTGAGGCTCCTGTGTCCGGCCTCACTGCCCCCGATCAGGTTCCATCTGGAAGCATGTCCTTTCCCATGACCCCGAGGGCTCCCCTAACCTCATCCGGGGAACCCCCATCCCCTCGATGCATGAAGGGTGCCGGGAGCCTGTCTGCACTGGACATACACCTGCTTGGGGGAGGGGCAGGTACAGCGAGGCCCACCTTGGCTGGTGGGCAGTGATGGCAGCCGGGCTGGGCTTCCCCTGTCATGAGATCAAGCTCACAAGAGAGACATCCTGGAGGAGCGTGCGTGTTCTCACCGCCCCACGCAGGCTCCGGCCAAAGGAGGGAGGGGGAGACGCACCCACCCCACAACGCCCCTGCCCCCACCCCGGCACGCACCGCCTTGCGCCTCTTACCAGGGTACAGCTGCTTGGTGGGCGCGCTGAGCTGGGCGTCTTTCGTGACCCTGTAAGCAACATCCGGGCCTTTGGAAGATCGCCGTGTTGCGCAAAAGCCTGTTGTCTTGGTTATTCCGTCGGGCAGGTTTTGAAAATCTAGAACCTTCAGGAGATCTGCTGGCTGAGCTGAAAGGACAAAGGGGAGGTGGAGGTTAGCCCCAGGCTCGTGCAGGAGCGCGGGTGGGCAGTGGTAGGTGCCCCAGAAACCAGCTGGGAGCCGCCCCAGAAGTCGGTGCCGGGTGCCGGCAGGGACCCCACGTGGAGGAAACGCGCATGTCCCAGTGGACAGCCCGGGTTCCGCCGCAGGTCCACACGCCGGAAGCGGACCCTGCGTGCCCAGCCCGAGGGCCACCCCGAGCCGACACCACTTTTCCTCCAGAGCGCGCAGGAGGCAAGTGCCCCACACGCGATCCCGCCCAACACCCCGGCTCCAGACACCTCTTTTCGCAGCCTCAGCCTCAGGAAACCTGCCCCCAACTGTGGCTGGAAGGCCGGGTAGGTCCGGCTGCGGAGGGCGGCGGCGTGCAGAGGGCCAGCTTGGGCCTGGGAGTGACCCCCAGCTCAGAAAATCTGCCCCACGCCTCCCCGCGGCTGCAAAGGAGCACAGCAGGCCCGGGGCGGGGGGCGGGGGGGCGGCCGCAGTTTGCACCCCACCGTGATCCAGGGAAAACGCGGCCTCCCCACAGCAGCCGGCGGCGGGGCCTCCAACCCTGTTCATCTCGCGGCACATAGACTGATCACTAAAATTCTGCGGCTCTCCAAAAGACATGTTTTTTTTTTTTTTTTTTTTTTTTGCCAATCTCACACACACACAAAAAGGTGTAACTTCGAGTACAAAAAATAATAATAATAACAGTAATTACCTACCCCTTTTCCTCTAAAATGACTTTCTAAAAACTCGGGTGCCTATACTTGTACATAAGGATTTCCGGAACCAAGAATCAACCAATCAGACGCAACCTTATTACACGACGGGGCCCATAAGATGCAACAATTCTGTGACCTGTATATTTATGGTTCGAGACAGGGCATCACGCCGGAAGGCCACTGCTGCGTTGGCTGTCGTCCTTTTTTGCCTGACAGTCTAAGGGAAAAGCGGTCAGCGCCGCAGACTGAATGGTCAGGTGCTGCGCGTTCCAAAAGGCCTCGCGGCGCACGGGTGGCGCATCGCAGACTTACCGCATATCCTGCTCCCGCCGCCCCGGGAGACCGCGCCGGCCTGCAGAACCGAGCGCGAGGGAGGAGCCGGTCCCTGCACCCCTTCCCGAAATTTCCCGACCCTCCCCCAGGGCTCCCCCGAGCAAGGCAGGAGGGACGCTGGCGTCCCACGGAAGACACGCACAGACTGCAGAGCCCAACTGTCTCCCCGCCCAGCCCCAAGCAAAGCCGGTTTCACGAGGAACGTTCAGCTGATGTCACCACGACGAACAAGAGGCCCCTCGGGGTCCCGGCGGAGTAAACGCACCCAGGCTTGGACTTAGAGTGACAGAGCACGCGTGCAGCTGGGGAGCTACCCTGGATACTTGGGGAACCCTGCGGCGAGCACTCACATGGGTGTGGGGGGCTAGCCACGCCCCTCCACTGGGGCACCTGAGCTTCACCCAGCCAATCAGAGCACAGCACCGCCCAGTCCCAGGTGGCGTGTTCCCGGTGGGCAGAAGACTGGGCCAGGCCAAGGCAGCTCCGTTCTACACTTGCCCTCTGGGGAGGAGGGCATCTCTGAGCCCTGCTGTGGCCACTCAAGGACCCCGAGCCCGCAGCTGCAGGCGGCTGTCTCTGGGATGGGAGCAGACCTGTCTCAGAACACAGACAGACAGACTCCCACCGCGTCATCTGGGCTCCTGGATCAAGCTGCACCTGAAGAAGAAGCGATCATCTGCCCAAGCCAAGAATGCTTACACCAAGCTGCGTTCGAGTCTGACACCTGCTACCCGAAGGTCAGCACCCACCGCTCCCAAGCTTGCCCCTTGGGTCCCTGGCCCCCCCTTAACTATTCAGCTGACCAGCTCACCAGCCTTCCTATGTGCCTGGGACTCACTCAGAGCAAAGTCCCACTTTTTTAATGAGGGTGGAAGATTCAGGTGACAAAGGACCCTGCTCTCCCTTTGTCGGTTCCTGAGGAATCCTGCAGCCGGCTGCTGTCCCTAGAGCTCGGTGCAACAGTCGGAGCGGGTTGGGGCGCAGGTGGCCACGCAGCCTCACCGCCTGTCCGGACAAGATAGACAGAGGCCCTGGGCCCGAGAGGGCTGGCCTGGGCAGGGGGTGGCGTTGTGGACGGTACCAGAGGGTGGCACAGACAGCACCCTGCAGCCCCGCTGCCCCCCCCCCACCAGCCACGACAAGCTGGGCATGAGGGGAACATGCAGGCTGGGAGGGCGCGTACGGAGTCTGGGTAAAGAGAAAGGGAAACCGCTCTCGTCCGTTGCAAAGCACAGCCCCGTCCACAGTGTCCCCAAGCCCCAGAGTCCTGAGTCCCCTGCCTCCAGAGATATCATCCTTTCTCACTTTAATCAAGAGACCACAAACCTGGGGACAAGGATTTCCCACTTCGGTGAGGACACTGCCCAGTGGGACGGAGGCAGGGGCAGCGAGGGCCCAGCACTCGCGGTCCAGGCTGGCCCCCACATACGCATGGCGTCCCTGCCTCCGGCCGCCCCTCCGATCTCCCTGGGTGGGGCCGAGCTCCCGCCCACAGCCCAGCCCCGTGGAAGTGTGGCCAGCCCCGGGCACATCTGCAGCTCCTCCAAAGGGCGCAGCCCCGGCCACCCCTCCCGCAGCCCCCGCCGAAGCTGGTCCCCTTGACATGAGAGGCAGAGGCCGGCGCAGGCACGTGGCACAGCCCCAGGCCTGGACTCGGCCGTGGGAAGAGACGGCCGTGCCAGCCACTGGCTCACCTGCCGCCGTGACACCGTGCCGAGCGCTGGCTCATCTCGGAGACTCGGTGCCAAGACTGGCGGTGGCCAGGGGAGGGACGGAAGAGCCCGCCCGTGATGCTCTTCCCAGACGCACAGGCCTGCGGCCCTGTTTTCTCGATTGCTGGCGGCAAAGCTGTTCCTCAGGAGCTTATGGAACCTGTTTACAGGCCGCTGTTGCCACAAGTTGAAGAGGCCACCAGACCTTTCCAGGCCCAGCGCCACCGCGCCTGCCGCCAGGGCCTCCCAGGGCTGCAGCTGAAAGAGTATGTTCACGCTGTAGAAAAGGTGCGGCAGGTGCCCGAGGGAAAGCCGCCAGCGCGGGTCCTCCTGGGCCCTCCTGCCCTGGACGGGGAGCCGCCCACCCTCCCCACACCTTGTCCACTTCAAGGGCGGTCTCTCAAGAAACCAGGAGCCCTGGCTCCGCCCTCAGGAGGGCAGCCCTGCTGGGAAACAGCCCCAGCTTTGGGACAGGTGTGCTGAGCCCAGCGCCACCCCCACAACGATGGCGGGGCATGTCCTGCCTGAGCCCAGTGAGAGGGGCCCCACTCAGAGCCCCCAGCATGGCCCCAGTGCCTGGAGCTCGGCCAGCAGCGCCTTCTCCACGCTCTCTCCCGCTTGATGGCTGAGCAAGGGCCTCGGTGGTCGCCTCCCTCAGGGCTCCCCGTGTGTCCCGGTTGCTCGGCAAAAACAGAATAGGAACCGACGGTGCAGCCCCCGCACTCGGCCTGGCAGTCTCTGCCGGAGCTCGACGCTTCTGCGGAGCCTGCCGTGGGCGGGTCACCCGTGTGGGGGAGCAGGCCCCCTTTCAGGCCGCCCAGGCCTTCCTGCTCTGCAGGGCCTGGGAGCTGAAACTACGTGCCCCAGACCCCTTTGCAGTCAGGGTCTGGGGGCAAATGAATCTGCCCCAGGCAGAGTCCCAGGGAGCTGGTGTGTGACGGGGGCCCTGGGAATCTTGCTGCAGGGTCTGGGCTGCATGCCAGGGCTCGGACCTGCCGCACGGGTCCCAGAGGCATCTGCGGGGGGACTTCTGACGTCTGGGTGCCCTGTGACCCCGCCTCTCCGGCTCTCCCAGGGTCTGGGCAAGTGCCAGGCTCCCAGCATTCCCTCACCTCCCAAACCAGCCCGCTCCTGCCCCAGTGTGCTCTGAGCCTGCCGGTGACAGGGAGCCGCCCTCCAGGGGAAGGGCCAGCTCAGCTCAATTCCACCCCCGACTCCCAGAGTCAGGAGCCTGCCTGCGGCCTGGAGGAGACCAGGCTTCTGGGCCAGGCCGGGGAAGGCCCCTCGCCCCGCTCCCAGCTGCGCAGAGCCCAGTGAGCCGGACTTGGCTGTGGCGCCCTGGGCAGCAGGCCCTGCCGCGGAGCCGGGGCAGAGCAGATGCGGAGACCAGCTTTAAGGCAGGCGGGGGAAGGGATCTGGGCGCTTGCAGTTGAGGTCCCGCAGCCACATGCCCAAAAGGCAGCAGGAAGACCCTGGAAAGGGGAGCAGGGACGACCGACCGACCGACCGCGGTGACACCTCAGAGGAGCTCAAACAGAGAAGCACGGGACCCACGATGGAGGGATGGGTCCGTCCCGACCACCCAGGGGAGGACCTGTGGGCCTCGCGCGACAGCTGCTGCCACGGTCACCTCTGAACGCCAGCGGCCCTGGCTCCTCCAGAGCTCGTACTGGGGGATCGGGGAGCCGTGCCACCCCCTCCCCGCACAGCTGCAGGACACGGAACGCTGACACGGCCACACATGTGCGGCCCAGCGTGCAGAGGAGGACAGGCCCCGCAGCCAGCCCGCCCTGAACACAGCGGCTCGGGACACTTGCGGACCGGGGATCCTAGGCATGTGGGCCTCAGTGCCTCACGCCCCCAGCCCTGGAGCCTGGTGCCAGGGGTGGCTTGTGGGCCTTCAGAACAAAGCGACAGCCAGACTGCACTTCCAGGGTTTAATTATTCACCCCCCAGGTGCCAGCGGGAACTGATGTTGTAGCGACCCAGCAGCAGCTGGTGAGGGGGCGGAGCTTGCCCTGTGGGCGGGGCTGTCATCCATGTGGGCACAGCAGGGCCAAGTCAGGCAGGTGTGAGGGGATGATGGCGAGCGGGGTGCCGGCGGAGGAGACCGCCCGCCACCTGCGGGAGGAGCTGGGGAGAGCCGGGGAGGCAGCCGGGCTGCGGCTGGAGGGCTCGCCAGGGCCTGCTGGGGCTGCGGGCTCGAACTGCACTCCGTTTCCTGCTCCTTGCTAAGTAAACGGCGCATGCGCAAAGACACCTGCTGTTGGAGACTCGGGCGGCGGCGGTGATGCGCAGGCCACCTGTCCTGCCGTGCCAGACGGCGTGTTGGGCAACACTTACCCCTTCCCTGGGGCCCGGTGAGGAGGCTGTGTTTTCTCAGAACCTGCTCTCTGAGCCTCGGAACCCGTAACATTCCTCCAGATCCCACTTGTCCCAGCGGGAGAGGACCTTCCCCTCAGCCCCCCGCCGGAGCAGCAGCCCCTGCTGCCCTGCAATCCAGGGGGCGCAACATCGCCTTTATCTCTCTAGAAGGTTGTTTCAACCCTCCGCTCCCCCTGCCCCCAGTGACTCAGGGTCTCTGGGGTCCTGTGCTGATCTGGGCAGGGCCTGTCTCTGCCCTGCAGCCCCCTGGACGGCCCCACCCACAGGCCTGCCTTCACCACCAAAGCACAGCCGTGGCCATTGGGGGCCGCAGGACACTCAAGACCTGGGTTCCAGGCGGCGCCTCTGGGTAAAGGGGGACGGGCAGCTGGGGTCCCAGCACCCCGGCGGAATGATGCTCTCCCTTCCATCGGGGACGCGGTGGCCACGGTGGGATCCCCAGGCCTCCCCACCCTGGGGCTCTGCTGCCGGTCCTGCGCGGTCGCAGCCAGGCTCGAACCCAGGGCCGGACCCCGCCCAGCATCTGCTGTGGGCTCTGGGGCACAGCGGGGCGGTGGGCTGACAGCACCAGCCAACCAGAGGGTGGGGAGAGGGGCGAGCTTTCCGTCATCCAAAGTCAACATCATTGCCTTCCAGAAAAAATGTAAGAGCCCGCTAAACGGCCCCCACCAAGGTTTCCATCTTCAAATCCTTAGAACTTTCAGATCTAGAGGGTCGTAAACGACACCTAGCCCACAACCTCTGCTCCGAAAGCGGAGGGGTGTGCACAAGGGAGGGACCCTCGCTCAGCCAGCTACACTCAGGGTCTGGCTAGAGCAGAGCCGCCCTCAGCTTCTCATCCACCCAGTGCCGCCTCCCTTCCAGTCAGCACAGTGACAGGGCCCCTAAACCCCAGCGGGGTCCCACCACCCCCCCGGGCTGTAAACCACAGCAGGCAGGGGCCCGGTGACCACCACCGAGTGTAGCCCCCGGCAGCACGGCTGCTTCCCTGCTGCCCTTGTTCATTCCCGTCTTACGCCTCTTGGAGGCAGAAAGAAAGCCAGGGCTCCTACAGGATGGAGGGGCTGAGGTCCTCCAACCCCCCACCTCCGCACCGGCCTCCACGGGGCCCCATGTGGGAAGTCAACCCAGCAGGTTTGGAATGGATGGCTGGATGGTGCATGGATGGTGGGTGGGTGGATGGGTGG